>CM042539.1:28401254-28416254 GCA_023630585.1 Cranoglanis bouderius
AGGTGAAGACAAAACCAGCGGCCTAAGAAGGTGAAGAAAAAACCAGCGGCATAAATTTGACGTTCCTATCACGCTCCAAAGCTCAGATCTGACCCTCTCCAGTAGACCAGTCAATAAGGAATACAGGTATTGGATACGCTCATTTGATAACCAACTTTTTGGTTGTTTTATTAACTTCAAAAGAGAGTAAAAACTGAACGACTATTTATAGCTATAACGTGAGTGAGAACAGGAACTAACTTGTTTCAGGGAACATCAAACGTTATTATAAACAAATCTAAAAAACAAATAAAGTTGCAATTTTACACTAGTTCCAATGGAATTCTCTGACATGTTAGATATCAAGCAGCATGTACTCATCGAGACAAATCCTAGTGTTGTATGTAGACATCCAGGAACAGTGAAATTTAGAAATCGGTCCTACTTGAACTAAGCAGTCCCATGTCCAACATATGGAAACCTATGGAATACATTAGAACCTCAGATCTCAGATTTGGAGCGTGATAGGAACGCCAAATTTATATGCTGGTTTTGACCTCACCTTCCTAACACACTGTGTGAATTTTAGGAAAATGTAAGAACATCAAAATTTTCACCGAAAAAAAACCATAAGTGCATTGATGTTTTTTTTCAGTTAAAAATTTGACCTTCTCCAATTTTCCTGAAATTCACACAGTGTGTTTGGAAGGTGAAGACAAAACCAGCGGCATAAGTTTGACGTTCCTATCACTCTTCAAAGCTCATATCTGACCCTCTCCAGTAGACCAGTCAATAAGGGATACAGGTTTTGGATACGCTCATTTGATAACCTACTTTTTTGTCATTTTATTAACTTAAAAAGAGAGAAAAAACTGTACGAATGTTTATAGCTATAACGTGAGTGAGAACAGGAACTAACTTTGCTTCAAGGAACATCAAACGTTATTATAAACAAATCTAAAAAACAAATAAAGTTGCAGTTTTACACTAGTTCCAATGGAATTCTCTGACATGTTAGATATCAAGCAGCATGTACTCATCGAGACAAATCCTACTGTTGTATGTAGACATCTAGGAACAGTGAAATTTAGAGATCGGTCCTACTTGAACTAAGCAGTCCCATGTCCAACATATGGAAACCTATGGAATAAATTAGATCCTCAGATCTCAGATTTGGAGCACCTGGTGGGTGCTTTTCGGTGAAAAATTTGACATTCTCCAATTTTCCTGAAATTCACAAAGTGTGTTTGGAAGGTGAAGACAAAACCGGCAGCCTAAGAAGGTGAAGACAAAACCAGCGGCATAAGTTTGAGGTTCCTATCACGCTCCAAAGCTCAGATCTGACCCTCTCCAGTAGACCAGTCAATAAGGGATACAGGTTTTGGATACGTTCAGTTGATAACCTACTTTTTTGTTGTTTTATTAACTTCAAAAGAGAGAAAAAACTGTACGAATGTTTATAGCTATAACGTGAGTGAGAACAGGAACTAACTTGTTACAAGGAACATCAAACGTTATTATAAACAAATCTAAAAAACAAATAAAGTTGCAGTTTTACACTACTTCCAATGGAATTCTCTGACATGTTACATATCAAGCAGCATGTACTCATCGAGACAAATCCTAGTGTTGTATGTAGACATCCAGGAACAGTGAAATTTAGAGATCGGTCCTACTTGAACTAAGCAGTCCCATGTCCAACATATGGAAACCTATGGAATAAATTAGATCCTCAGATCTCAGATTTGGAGCATGGTAGGAACGCCAAATTTATATGCTGGTTTCATCTTCACCTTCCTAACACACTGTGTGAATTTCAGGAAAATGTAAGAACGTCAAAATTTTCACCGAAAAAAACCATAAGTGCATTGATGTTTTTTTTCAGTTAAAAATTTGACGTTCTCCAATTTTCCTGAAATTCAAACAGTGTGTTTGGAAGGTGAAGACAAAACCAGCGGCATAAGTTTGACGTTCCTATCACTCTTCAAAGCTCAGATCTGACCCTCTCCAGTAGACCAGTCAATAAGGGATACAGGTTTTGGATATGTTCATTTGATAACCTACTTTTTTGTCATTTTATTAACTTAAAAAGAGAGAAAAAACTGCACGAATGTTTATAGCTATAACGTGAGTGAGAACAGGAACTAACTTGTTACAAGGAACATCAAACGTTATTATAAACAAATCTAAAAAACAAATAAAGTTGCAGTTTTACACTAGTTCCAATGGAATTCTCTGACATGTTAGATATCAAGCAGCATGTACTCATCGAGACAAATCCTACTGTTGTATGTAGACATTCAGGAACAGTGAAATTTAGGAAACGGTCCTACTTGAACTAAGCAGTCCCATGTCCAACATATGGAAACCTATGGAATAAATTAGATCCTCAGATCTCAGATTTGGAGCACCTGGTGGGTGCTTTTCGGTGAAAAATTTGACGTTCTCCAATTTTCCTGAAATTCACAAAGTGTGTTTGGAAGGTGAAGACAAAACCGGCTGCCTAAGAAGGTGAAGACAAAACCAGCAGCATAAGTTTGAGGTTCCTATCATGCTCCAAAGCTCAGATCTGACCCTCTCCAGTAGACCAGTCAATAAGGGATACAGGTTTTGGATACGTTCATTTGATAACCTACTTTTTTGTTGTTTTATTAACTTCAAAAGAGAGAAAAAACTGTACGAACGTTTATAGCTATAACGTGAGTGAGAACAGGAACTAACTTGTTACAAGGAACATCAAACGTTATTATAAACAAATCTAAAAAACAAATAAAGTTGCAGTTTTACACTAGTTCCAATGGAATTCTCTGACATGTTAGATATCAAGCAGCATGTACTCATCGAGACAAATCCTAGTGTTGTATGTAGACATCCAGGAACAGTGAAATTTAGAGATCGGTCCTACTTGAACTAAGCAGTCCCATGTCCAACATATGGAAACCTATGGAATAAATTAGATCCTCAGATCTCAGATTTGGAGCATGGTAGGAACACCAAATTTATATGCTGGTTTCGTCTTCACCTTCCTAACACACTGTGTGAATTTCAGGAAAATGTAAGAACGTCAAAATTTTTACCGAAAAAAACCATAAGGGGTTAACTTTGGTGGGTGTTTTTCGGTGAAAAATTTGACGTTCTCCAATTTTCCTGAAATTCACACAGTGTGTTTGGAAGGTGAAGACAAAACCAGCGGCATAAGTTTGAGGTTCCTGTCATGCTCCAAAGCTCAGATCTGACCCTCTCCAGTAGACCAGTAAATAAGGGATACAGGTTTTGGATACGTTTATTTGATAACCTACTTTTTTGTTGTTTTATTAACTTCAAAAGAGAGAAAAAACTGCACGAATGTTTATAGCTATAATGTGAGTGAGAACAGGAACTAACTTTGCTTCAAGGAACATCAAACGTTATTATAAACAAATCTAAAAAACAAATAAAGTTGCAGTTTTACACTACTTCCAATGGAATTCTCTGACATGTTAGATATCAAGCAGCATGTACTCATCGAGACAAATCCTAGTGTTGTATGTAGACATCCAGGAACAGTGAAATTTAGAGATCGGTCCTACTTGAACTAAGCAGTCCCATGTCCAACATATGGAAACCTATGGAATAAATTAGATCCTCAGATCTCAGATTTGGAGCGTGGTACGAACACCAAATTTATATGCTGGTTTTGGCTTCACCTTCCTAACACACTGTGTGAATTTCAGGAAAATGTAAGAGTGTCAAAATTTTTACCGAAAAAAACCATAAGGGGTTAACCTTGGTGGGTTTTTTTCGGTGAAAAATTTTACGTTCTCCAATTTTCCTGAAATTCACAAAGTGTGTTTGGAAGGTGAAGACAAAACCAGCAGCCTAAGAAGGTGAAGACAAAACCAGCGGCATAAGTTTGAGGTTCCTGTCATGCTCCAAAGCTCAGATCTGACCCTCTCCAGTAGACCAGTAAATAAGGGATACAGGTTTTGGATACGTTTATTTGATAACCTACTTTTTTGTTGTTTTATTAACTTCAAAAGAGAGAAAAAACTGCACGAATGTTTATAGCTATAATGTGAGTGAGAACAGGAACTAACTTTGCTTCAAGGAACATCAAACGTTATTATAAACAAATCTAAAAAACAAATAAAGTTGCAGTTTTACACTAGTTCCAATGGAATTCTCTGACATCTTAGATATCAAGCAGCATGTACTCATCGAGACAAATCCTAGTGTTGTATGTAGACATCCAGGAACAGTGAAATTTAGAGATCGGTCCTACTTGAACTAAGCAGTCCCATGTCCAACATATGGAAACCTATGGAATAAATTAGATCCTCAGATCTCAGATTTGGAGCGTGGTACGAACACCAAATTTATATGCTGGTTTCATCTTCACCTTCCTAACACACTGTGTGAATTTCAGGAAAATGTAAGAACGTCAAAATTTTTACCGAAAAAAACCATAAGGGGTTAACCTTGGTGGGTGTTTTTCGGTGAAAAATTTGTTCTCCAATTTTCCTGAAATTCACAAAGTGTGTTTGGAAGGTGAAGACAAAACCAGCAGCCTAAGAAGGTGAAGACAAAACCAGCGGCATAAGTTTGAGGTTCCTATCACTCTTCAAAGCTCAGATCTGACCCTCTCCAGTAGACCAGTCAATAAGGGATTCAGGTTTTGGATACGTTCATTTGATAACCTACTTTTTTGTTGTTTTATTAACTTCAAAAGAGAGAAAAAAGTGAACGACTGTTTATAGCTACAACGTGAGAGAGAACAGGAACTAACTTATTTCAGGGAACATCAAACGTTATTATAAACAAATCTAAAGAACAAATAAAGTTGCAGTTTTACACTAGTTCCAATGGAATTCTCTGACATCTTAGATATCAAGCAGCATGTACTCATCGAGACAAATCCTACTGTTGTATGTAGACATCCAGGAACAGTGAAATTTAGAGATCGGTCCTACTTGAACTAAGCAGTCCCATGTCCAACATATGGAAACCTATGGAATAAATTAGATCCTCAGATCTCAGATTTGGAGCATGGTAGGAACACCAAATTTATATGCTGGTTTCGTCTTCACCTTCCTAACACACTGTGTGAATTTCAGGAAAATGTAAGAACGTCAAAATTTTTACCGAAAAAAACCATAAGGGGTTAAACTTGGTGGGTGTTTTTCGGTGAAAAATTTGACGTTCTCCAATTTTCCTGAAATTCACACAGTGTGTTTGGAACGTGAAGACAAAACCAGCAGCATAAGTTTGAGGTTCCTATCATGCTCCAAAGCTCAGATCTGACCCTCTCCAGTAGACCAGTAAATAAGGGATACAGGTTTTGGATACGTTTATTTGATAACCTACTTTTTTGTTGTTTTATTAACTTCAAAAGAGAGAAAAAACTGCACGAATGTTTATAGCTATAACGTGAGTGAGAACAGGAACTAACTTGTTACAAGGAACATCAAACGTTATTATAAACAAATCTAAAAAACAAATAAAGTTGCAGTTTTACACTAGTTCCAATGGAATTCTCTGACATCTTAGATATCAAGCAGCATGTACTCATCGAGAAAAATCCTAGTGTTGTATGTAGACATCCAGGAACAGTGAAATTTAGAGATCGGTCCTACTTGAACTAAGCAGTCCCATGTCCAACATATGGAAACCTATGGAATAAATTAGATCCTCAGATCTCAGATTTGGAGCGTGGTACGAACACCAAATTTATATGCTGGTTTCATCTTCACCTTCCTAACACACTGTGTGAATTTCAGGAAAATGTAAGAACGTCAAAATTTTTACCGAAAAAAAACATAAGGGGTTAACCTTGGTGGGTGTTTTTCGGTGAAAAATTTGTTCTCCAATTTTCCTGAAATTCACAAAGTGTGTTTGGAAGGTGAAGACAAAACCGGCAGCCTAAGAAGGTGAAGACAAAACCAGCGGCATAAGTTTGAGGTTCCTATCACGCTTCAAAGCTCAGATCTGACCCTCTCCAGTAGACCAGTCAATAAGGGATTCAGGTTTTGGATACGTTCATTTGATAACCTACTTTTTTGTTGTTTTATTAACTTCAAAAGAGAGAAAAAACTCTACGAATGTTCATAGCTATAACGTGAGTGAGAACAGGAACTAACTTTGCTTCAAGGAACATCAAACGTTATTATAAACAAATCTAAAAAACAAATAAAGTTGCAGTTTTACACTACTTCCAATGGAATTCTCTGACATGTTAGATATCAAGCAGCATGTACTCATCGAGACAAATCCTAGTGTTGTATGTAGACATCCAGGAACAGTGAAATTTAGAGATCGGTCCTACTTGAACTAAGCAGTCCCATGTCCAACATATGGAAACCTATGGAATAAATTAGATCCTCAGATCTCAGATTTGGAGCATGGTAGGAACACCAAATTTATATGCTGGTTTCATCTTCACCTTCCTAACACACTGTGTGAATTTCAGGAAAATGTAAGAACGTCAAAATTTTTACTGAAAAAACCCATAAGGGGTTAACCTTGGTCGGTGTTTTTCTGTGAAAAATTTTACATTCTCCAATTTTCCTGAAATTCACACAGTGTGTTTGGAACGTGAAGACAAAACCAGCAGCATAAGTTTGAGGTTCCTATCATGCTCCAAAGCTCAGATCTGACCCTCTCCAGTAGACCAGTAAATAAGGGATACAGGTTTTGGATACGTTTATTTGATAACCTACTTTTTTGTTGTTTTATTAACTTCAAAAGAGAGAAAAAACTGCACGAATGTTTATAGCTATAACGTGAGTGAGAACAGGAACTAACTTGTTACAAGGAACATCAAACGTTATTATAAACAAATCTAAAAAACAAATAAAGTTGCAGTTTTACACTAGTTCCAATGGAATTCTCTGACATCTTAGATATCAAGCAGCATGTACTCATCGAGAAAAATCCTAGTGTTGTATGTAGACATCCAGGAACAGTGAAATTTAGAGATCGGTCCTACTTGAACTAAGCAGTCCCATGTCCAACATATGGAAACCTATGGAATAAATTAGATCCTCAGATCTCAGATTTGGAGCGTGGTACGAACACCAAATTTATATGCTGGTTTCATCTTCACCTTCCTAACACACTGTGTGAATTTCAGGAAAATGTAAGAACGTCAAAATTTTTACCGAAAAAAACCATAAGGGGTTAACCTTGGTGGGTGTTTTTCGGTGAAAAATTTGTTCTCCAATTTTCCTGAAATTCACAAAGTGTGTTTGGAAGGTGAAGACAAAACCGGCAGCCTAAGAAGGTGAAGACAAAACCAGCGGCATAAGTTTGAGGTTCCTATCACGCTTCAAAGCTCAGATCTGACCCTCTCCAGTAGACCAGTCAATAAGGGATACAGGTTTTGGATACGTTCATTTGATAACCTACTTTTTTGTTGTTTTATTAACTTCAAAAGAGCGAAAAAACTGTACGAATGTTTATAGCTACAACGTGAGTGAGAACAGGAGCTAACTTGTTACAAGGAACATGAAACGTTATTATAAACAAATCTAAAAAACAAATAAAGTTGCCGTTTTACACTAGTTCCAATGGAATTCTCTGACATATTAGATATCAAGCAGCATGTACTCATCGAGACAAATCCTAGTGTTGTATGTAGACATCCAGGAACAGTGAAATTTAGAGATCGGTCCTTCTTGAACTAAGCAGTCCCATGTCCAACATATGGTAACCTATGGAATAAATTAGATCCTCAGATCTCAGATTTGGAGCATGGTAGGAACACCAAATTTATATGCTGGTTTCGTCTTCACCTTCCTAACACACTGTGTGAATTTCAGGAAAATGTAAGAACGTCAAAATTTTTACCGAAAAAAAACATAAGGGGTTAACCTTGGTGGGTGTTTTTCGGTGAAAAATTTGACGTTCTCCAATTTTCCTGAAATTCACACAGTGTGTTTGGAAGGTGAAGACAAAACCAGCAGCATAAGTTTGAGGTTCCTATCATGCTCCAAAGCTCAGATCTGACCCTCTCCAGTAGACCAGTAAATAAGGGATACAGGTTTTGGATACGTTTATTTGATAACCTACTTTTTTGTTGTTTTATTAACTTCAAAAGAGAGAAAAAACTGCACGAATGTTTATAGCTATAACGTGAGTGAGAACAGGAACTAACTTGTTACAAGGAACATCAAACATTATTATAAACAAATCTAAAAAACAAATAAAGTTGCAGTTTTACACTAGTTCCAATGGAATTCTCTGACATCTTAGATATCAAGCAGCATGTACTCATCGAGACAAATCCTAGTGTTGTATGTAGACATCCAGGAACAGTGAAATTTAGAGATCGGTCCTACTTGAACTAAGCAGTCCCATGTCCAACATATGGAAACCTATGGAATAAATTAGATCCTCAGATCTCAGATTTGGAGCGTGGTACGAACACCAAATTTATATGCTGGTTTCATCTTCACCTTCCTAACACACTGTGTGAATTTCACAAAAATGTAAGAACGTCAAAATTTTTACCGAAAAAAACCATAAGGGGTTAACCTTGGTGGGTGTTTTTCGGTGAAAAATTTGTTCTCCAATTTTCCTGAAATTCACAAAGTGTGTTTGGAAGGTGAAGACAAAACCGGCAGCCTAAGAAGGTGAAGACAAAACCAGCGGCATAAGTTTGAGGTTCCTATCACGCTTCAAAGCTCAGATCTGACCCTCTCCAGTAGACCAGTCAATAAGGGATTCAGGTTTTGGATACGTTCATTTGATAACCTACTTTTTTGTTGTTTTATTAACTTCAAAAGAGAGAAAAAACTCTACGAATGTTCATAGCTATAACGTGAGTGAGAACAGGAACTAACTTTGCTTCAAGGAACATCAAACGTTATTATAAACAAATCTAAAAAACAAATAAAGTTGCAGTTTTACACTACTTCCAATGGAATTCTCTGACATGTTAGATATCAAGCAGCATGTACTCATCGAGACAAATCCTAGTGTTGTATGTAGACATCCAGGAACAGTGAAATTTAGAGATCGGTCCTACTTGAACTAAGCAGTCCCATGTCCAACATATGGAAACCTATGGAATAAATTAGATCCTCAGATCTCAGATTTGGAGCATGGTAGGAACACCAAATTTATATGCTGGTTTCATCTTCACCTTCCTAACACACTGTGTGAATTTCAGGAAAATGTAAGAACGTCAAAATTTTTACTGAAAAAACCCATAAGGGGTTAACCTTGGTCGGTGTTTTTCTGTGAAAAATTTTACGTTCTCCAATTTTCCTGAAATTCACACAGTGTGTTTGGAACGTGAAGACAAAACCAGCAGCATAAGTTTGAGGTTCCTATCATGCTCCAAAGCTCAGATCTGACCCTCTCCAGTAGACCAGTAAATAAGGGATACAGGTTTTGGATACGTTTATTTGATAACCTACTTTTTTGTTGTTTTATTAACTTCAAAAGAGAGAAAAAACTGCACGAATGTTTATAGCTATAACGTGAGTGAGAACAGGAACTAACTTGTTACAAGGAACATCAAACGTTATTATAAACAAATCTAAAAAACAAATAAAGTTGCAGTTTTACACTAGTTCCAATGGAATTCTCTGACATCTTAGATATCAAGCAGCATGTACTCATCGAGAAAAATCCTAGTGTTGTATGTAGACATCCAGGAACAGTGAAATTTAGAGATCGGTCCTACTTGAACTAAGCAGTCCCATGTCCAACATATGGAAACCTATGGAATAAATTAGATCCTCAGATCTCAGATTTGGAGCGTGGTACGAACACCAAATTTATATGCTGGTTTCATCTTCACCTTCCTAACACACTGTGTGAATTTCAGGAAAATGTAAGAACGTCAAAATTTTTACCGAAAAAAACCATAAGGGGTTAACCTTGGTGGGTGTTTTTCGGTGAAAAATTTGTTCTCCAATTTTCCTGAAATTCACAAAGTGTGTTTGGAAGGTGAAGACAAAACCGGCAGCCTAAGAAGGTGAAGACAAAACCAGCGGCATAAGTTTGAGGTTCCTATCACGCTTCAAAGCTCAGATCTGACCCTCTCCAGTAGACCAGTCAATAAGGGATACAGGTTTTGGATACGTTCATTTGATAACCTACTTTTTTGTTGTTTTATTAACTTCAAAAGAGCGAAAAAACTGTACGAATGTTTATAGCTACAACGTGAGTGAGAACAGGAGCTAACTTGTTACAAGGAACATGAAACGTTATTATAAACAAATCTAAAAAACAAATAAATTAGATCCTCAGATCTCAGATTTGGAGCATGGTAGGAACACCAAATTTATATGCTGGTTTCGTCTTCACCTTCCTAACACACTGTGTGAATTTCAGGAAAATGTAAGAACGTCAAAATTTTTACCGAAAAAAACCATAAGGGGTTAACCTTGGTGGGTGTTTTTCGGTGAAAAATTTGACGTTCTCCAATTTTCCTGAAATTCACACAGTGTGTTTGGAAGGTGAAGACAAAACCAGCGGCATAAGTTTGAGGTTCCTGTCATGCTCCAAAGCTCAGATCTGACCCTCTCCAGTAGACCAGTAAATAAGGGATACAGGTTTTGGATACGTTTATTTGATAACCTACTTTTTTGTTGTTTTATTAACTTCAAAAGAGAGAAAAAACTGCACGAATGTTTATAGCTATAATGTGAGTGAGAACAGGAACTAACTTTGCTTCAAGGAACATCAAACGTTATTATAAACAAATCTAAAAAACAAATAAAGTTGCAGTTTTACACTACTTCCAATGGAATTCTCTGACATGTTAGATATCAAGCAGCATGTACTCATCGAGACAAATCCTAGTGTTGTATGTAGACATCCAGGAACAGTGAAATTTAGAGATCGGTCCTACTTGAACTAAGCAGTCCCATGTCCAACATATGGAAACCTATGGAATAAATTAGATCCTCAGATCTCAGATTTGGAGCGTGGTACGAACACCAAATTTATATGCTGGTTTTGGCTTCACCTTCCTAACACACTGTGTGAATTTCAGGAAAATGTAAGAGTGTCAAAATTTTTACCGAAAAAAACCATAAGGGGTTAACCTTGGTGGGTTTTTTTCGGTGAAAAATTTTACATTCTCCAATTTTCCTGAAATTCACACAGTGTGTTTGGAAGGTGAAGACAAAACCAGCGGCATAAGTTTGAGGTTCCTATCACTCTTCAAAGCTCAGATCTGACCCTCTCCAGTAGACCAGTCAATAAGGGATTCACGTTTTGGATACGTTCATTTGATAACCTACTTTTTTGTTGTTTTATTAACTTCAAAAGAGAGAAAAAAGTGAACGACTGTTCAAATTTGACGTTCTCCAATTTTCCTGAAATTCACACAGTGTGTTAGGAAGGTGAAGGTGACATCTACGTACAACAGTAGCATTTGTCTCGATGAGTAGATGCTGCTTGATATCTAACACGTCAGAGAATTCCATTGTTCCACTCACAGCAATAATACCTGTGATTAAAGCCGATTCTTGATGCTAGAAGCTCTCATTCCCCTTCATACAGCAGTGTGATGAATAGAGTATAACAATTCTTTTGTTTGATTTTCAGACACATTAGAAGTGATGAGAGAAGCTCTGATGTGCTCAGCACTGTTGTGACTTTGATCAAACTGAGTAGCAGGAATGTCATTCTGAATGGTAGGAAATCAAACGGAAACGGAGGTTGAGGATGACAGCAAGGTGATCAAACACACCCGCTCCGCCTTCTCCGCATTCTCTCCACCTCCTTTATTGTATTTTTCTTGTATTGTATTGTACCTTTCAAACGGGGGTGGGGTGGGGAGTATTTCAGCTTATGCATGTGCTTAAGGTGATTTCCTGTGCTAGATTATTAAATTCTCCTGCGTGTAGTTCACACCTTCGGTTCACGCCAGATTTTCTCGATCAGAAGAATGCGAGACAGGGTTTTTCAACAGCGTCTAGACCACAGAGTTTTCTCCGCCCACACCTGCATAACTGTCATGTAACTACTGTAGTTAGGGCTGAGGTAGCTGAGATCCGAAAACTGATGTGTGTAATAAATACTAATCTCTGAATGTGATTATAATTTTACAGGTTAATTGACACACAGTCGATTTACTCATCCTGATGAAGAGGTCATGAGGGTGAAAAGAAACTCTTAATTGTTTAGCCAGAAGAACTTTTTTAATCATTTTTAAATGTTAACATCATTTTCCGTGTCATTTGGCCGGCTGACTCATGAGCTAAAGGGCAGAGATGAGCCAGGCATCATTAACAAAGGAGGAAAGAAGAAGTAAAGATGGGAAAAGTAGAGAAAACTGAGAGGCGAGAAGAGAAAGTGGGGAGAGAACCGGAGAGAGAGAAAGGATGAAGGACTTACAGAAAAGCAGGAGAAGACATATATTAGAGGTGAAAGGAGTAGAGAAAAGAAATAAAACCCTTTTTCATGTGTGTATCACTGGTACTTGTAGTTTGTAGCTTTTACTAGTATTTTTATTTTAATGTTTATTATTTAATTTATTTTAATTAATAAGAGTAAAATATGTATGTTTAGTCTGCAAGTAAATTATATTTAAACTTTTGCACAACCATGATGTAATCACCATCATTAGTTTTTTTTTCTGTGTGTGTGTGTGTGTGTGTGTGTGTGTGTGTGTGTGTGTGTTTAGATTTTCCTGAGTAAGGTGCATTCTCGGGCAACATTTATCCTCCTAAGATAAAGTCTGTATTAAGGCAGTCTTTATTTTAGACCAAAAGCATTGCATGTGTCCTTCTTTAAGACGCCAATCCCATAATTCTTTTCATTTAATTCATAATTCACCAGCTGAGCATTTTCATTTCAGTTCAGATGATGGGCCATCATGAAATATTGTGAAATATGTTATGAAATATGAAATGTGTTTTGTAATTATTGTGTAAGTAAAATTTAATATCTGCATCATCTCAAGAATCCATGAGACCAAATAAAAACAAAACAACTTTACAATATTCCAGAGTAAGATTTAATAATAATTTAGTATAGGTAACACTTTAGAATACAAATGACACACTGATGTCTGTTACATTAAACCACATGCATGCAGTTTTATTCTGAAACGCTCAGAAAACACTCATCACAATCACTAACCACAACCCCATCCCACCCCACCCCACACCCCCACACCTCCACACACACACACACACATTGTTTATAGCACTTTATTATCAAACTCTAATAAAATACCCGAATCAAATATTCTAAAGTGTTACTCTGTTGTGCTTTCACTGTCCGGAGTGTAACCACAGGCCTCGTCCCAAACGCTAGTCAGCGCTCTTCAAGCTAACACTCACAGAATCCTCTCTAAACCCGACCTCGTGATATTTCTTTGCATGTTTGTATAATGTTGTTTTCGGTGTTCTGTCAGATTTAACGTCGTGAAATGTCCGAGAGTCAGTTTACAAGCCGAAAATTCGAATTGAAACTGAAATAAAGCTGAAGTAAAGCTGCGTTGTCAATTTATTAAATCTGTTTAAATCAAATGATAAAAATGGTACATGTGTAATATAGTAAACAGTATTAAGTGTTATTAAAATTCATTTGGTGGGAGGAGTCTTGGTGACGCATACTAGCCACTAAGAAAGTAAGATAAATATTTTATTAGAGAAGTAGCTAAAGTTAGATATCTGTTTTAAGCTCTACTAATGAATTCCAGTAAGATCTTTTCTCTCCTAGCGTTTGGGACACGCCCATATTCGTTTACAATCTCCAGACCAAAACATGGAGAAATTTTGGTTTATTCATTTATATTAACATGCAAAATACAGTCATGCATTTCCTCATGTGCAAAAAAAAACAAACACTTTTTTTATCTCAAGGTGCAGACATTCAGTATCTAATACAGAGAGCTAAACATTCTCAATGATCTCCATCCAAAATGCTTTACAATGTAAGAATATTATGAAATTTAGCAAAATCTCAGTTTAAATATAGACATAAAAAAGAAACAGATCAGTTATAACTCTGAGAAACATGCAGAGTCTCCGTGTTTCCACGCCAGACGCATGTGTTGGCACTTTAGCTTTAGCCTACAACCATCCACGCATGCAAAAAGACGAGTGACAGACTGACAGAGACGTGCTGATCCTAATCAGATCCTAATCAGATCGTAGTCAGAGTTCAGCGGCTAAACGTCCTGGAAGACTCGAACTCGCCGGGGCATTTGGGTTTGATGCCCTTGCTGTTGTAATAATCCACCACCTGGTTGGGCACTTCGGCTAAAACGCTTTTGGCCAGCGCTGCAGGAGACGCCTGGGGAGGACAAGAGCAGAAACTAATGTCACTCACATTCAGATTTCAGATTTCATTTCATACAGATACAGACTTTGCACGACTCTTCCAGATTGCTCAGGATGGGCTGCATGTCTGGTGTGTGAGAATCCTGGTTCTGTCATACAGTATACAGTATCTAAATAAGTAAGCAAGTAAATAAATACATTCTAATAGGCTAGCGTTCAACATAACAGAACAAAATGATTAACGTCACCAAAACCTATTGATTTTTTTTTCAGTTCCACAATAAAAAAACAATCAAATTATTTAATTAAAATGTAAACAATAATAATAATAATAATAATAATAATAATAATAATAATAATAATAATAATACATTTTAGCAGGCTATTGTTCAATAGAACAGAACAGAACAATTAGTCACCAAAATCTTTTGAAGAATTTTTTTTTTCAGTTCCACAATAAAAAAGGGCATTTTGTGCAATGAATATGCAAATGAGAAAATATGCTGCAATAACACTCTGTCACATGTTCAACATCTGAGATATGCATCACACAAAAAACTTCTTTCCCAGACCTCATTACTCGCATATATTTTGTCGCCCAACAAAACTCAAGTCTTCTAAAAGTTCAAATCCTCTCGGTTTTAATGATGTTGTTTCTTTGCAGTAAACAGTGTGTTACGAAACAGAGGAAATCGCAAAATCGCGCTCAAATTTGTGTTCTTCGGTTCAGGAGTTCAGCCGAGTCGAGGATGAGTACAGAGAGAAACTGTGAATCCAGGAGAGAATTAAAGAG
>CM042539.1:28418754-28486254 GCA_023630585.1 Cranoglanis bouderius
TGTGTGTGTGTGTGTGTGTGTGTGCGCGTGTGTGTTACCATGGCCTGGCGGATGTGTAGTTCCTCGGAGGCGGATTGCGCCACTTTCTGGATGATGGGGGCGATGTTGGTCGGGCCGTACAGCTGGATCTTAGGCAGGCAGTTCTGATAAGCTTCTACTACACCCTGTATACCTACACACACACACACACACACACACACACACACACACACACACACACACACAATTATATTCATTATAAATAAATTTGATTTTGAATCTGTAATATGATTTGTGTGTAATTTGGCCCCGAGCCCTCAATTCCGTGGAGCTGGTCACTCGTAGTTGATTGTGTGGTAGTGTGACATTCCTGTGTGTGGGTTTGTGTGTGTGTGTGTGTGTGTGTGTGTGTGTGTGTGTGTGTGTGTGTGTGTGTGTGTGTGTGTGTGTGTGTGTTATAATAAATGAAATGCTCTATATATAGGCTGCACAGACACCGTGAGACGAATTACATCAGGCGTGTCTGCCAGCTGACAGAAACCAGCAGTGTAGGTCACTACACACACACACACACACACACACACACACACACACACACACACAAACACACACTGTATCTAACTATCAGTATCTAACTTCACACTACATTATACATTAAGCTGACTAAAGGCTTATTATAAATGAGTGAAACCTGAAATAAAGAGAGAGAGAGGATGGACTGAGCAAGGTGAAAAGAAAAAGAAATGACTAAAAAAAAGAGAATTGCTGAAAGAATGAAAAAGAATAAAAGTAACAAATAAAGGTATAACAAGAGTGAAAGAAGAAAACTAAAGAAAGAAAAACAGAACAAAAAACATGGCAGAAGAGTAGAAAATGAAGAAATGGATGGAGTGATGGTTGGAGAGATGAATGGAGAGATGGTGACAATGGAGTGACGGATGGAGAGATTAATGGAGAGATGGATGGAGTGATGGAGTGATGGATGGACAGATGATGGAGTGGTGGATGGAGAGATGAATGGAGAGATGGTGACAATGGAGTGACGGATGGAGAGATTAATGGAGAGATGGATGGAGATAATAATGGAGAGATGGATGGAGTGATGGATGGACAGATGATGGAGTGGTGGATAGAGAGATGGATGGAGTGATGGATGGAGAGTGATGTAGTCATGGAGTGATGGTTGAAGAGACAGGATGGAGTGCTGAGAGAAGGAGTGAGAGGTAGCAGATGGAGGAGTAGTTAATTGGCTGGGTTTTATGCAGCAGCTTTAATTTGCAGCATCGCCTGAGAGTGTGTGTAAGGGCCGATGCTTATCACACACACACACACACACACACACACACACACACACATTCCTCCAGTGGAAATTCCTTCAGATTTGGTATTCAAATGAATTAAACCTAATTCTTATTCAAATACATTTAAACAGTAACGAGTGTTTAATGAATATTAATGAGTGTACAATGAATATTAATGAGTGTGTAGTGCATAATGAGTGTATGATGTTACAGTGGCACAGACTGTGTGAACATTAGCAATGAAAGAAAGAAAGAAAGAAAGAAAGAAAGAAAGAAAGAAGGAATGAAAGAAAGAAACACACAGGTGCAGAGAGACAGGATGGAGGAGGGAGTGATTGCGGGTGGATGAGACGGAGAGAGCGGGTGATTAGAGTTGTGGGCGCCGCCATAGGAGGTGAGTCCAGGAATAGACGAGAGAAATCGAGTGACACCAATACAATGGAGGGGAGTGGAGCTGCTAATCACACACACACACACACACACACACACACACACACACACACACACACAAACGCGCTCACACACGCACACCCCTATCCTACACCACCTATCAAGGCATCAGTGGAAAGTGACCGCTGCACTGTGTGTGTGTGTGTGTGTGTGTGTGTGTGTGTGTGTGTGTGTGTGTGTGTGTGTGTGTGTGTGTGTTGAAGTAAAATACTGAGTGACAGGGTGGTGTGATGAAGCGGAGTTACTGTTACCATCCCAATGCTGATTATTTTCCTATAACAGCACGTCCCCGAGTGTTTTATTCCTCCTACAACCTTACAACAATTTCATTTGTGTTATTTAATAAAGAATGACACATCATACTTTTTATCCATTTAAAGTTACATTTAATGTTGCAGAACGTCCACGTTCTCACACATCGTTCCCTCACCAGCTTCTCTTTCTTCTCTCTCTTCAAGTTAATAAGAGAAAAAAAATCACACGTAGCTTGTCGTGTTCCCGAGAAACCGCAAAGAAGCGTAAAAACTCCTCTGTCCTGAAGATGTCGGAAAACTCCACGTTACAGCTTTACCTCTGACTGTTACAAAGCGCTGACACTGGAGACTCCTTCCATAACTGTTACATAAACACATTTCTCCTTACAGAAAACTTCATTATGAACGAGCTGTTGCTATAGCAACGATAAAGCGCACTAATATAAACCTGCGCTACTGTCAGAGCTGCTGTTATAGAAAATTAATCAACACCTTCTGACCAATCAGAAAGCAGGATTCAGCAGCGCTGTGGTGTGATGATGATGATGGTGGTGGTGGTACCTGCACATTCAGGATTATCCTCGTTAAAGTTTATAGCGAAGTCATGTGACACCTGGAGGAACAGAAACAGAGAAATGTAAAACGTGAATAATCCTGTACTGAATCTCTTGACTGACATTGTTATAAACCTACATAAACACCTATGAAGGTCAATTCCAATAAACATAAGCTTGATGTCAAAATGATTAAACACGGTTTTTATGAAGCTTTATATATAAATGGATGTCGTAATAAAAGGCTTTTTGTATCCACATGAACATCAGCTTTAAGTAAAACGCTACCAAACAAACGTGATATTCGTGTTTCCATGACGTCGATAATAAATCTGGTACTTTATTATCGACAGATCCGATGTAAACCGAGACGTACAGTGATTAGCACGAAGTCCGAGCGTGTGCTAATATCATTTCTAGCGCTTCTTCCTGAGGATACTTTAACGACTCGTCTGATATCACGAGTTTAAACACAAACAAGGTGGCGCCGTTCACGTTTTGTTTTCTCACAACTGAATGATATGAAAATAAGAATTGAATGTTATTTTATTCATTCGTTTATTTAACTTAGCAATAGGTTACCATTATACGATCGTTGCTATGGTTACGTCCTTGCTGTCTCGGAGACGCCGATGTTTATTCCTGTCGCGTATAACTACAACACGCTAAAGCTTCAACTTTTTGTTCCTTCCCGTGTAAATCAATGTTATTCACTTTCCTTATTTCTGTTTATAGCAAAGTGTAAATACAGATAGATAATATTCTTTTTATTAAAAACCACTTACACACTTTACACACTTACACTTTTCTTACTTCACACACTTTTTATACACTTTTTAATATTTTTGTATACTTTTATGATTTCTTATGTATGAATTGTTTCTTTAAGTAAAACACAAACATGTTTAAGTCTATATTTATAATAATTTGTTTTCATTTAATCTCATTCTTGTTCTTTCTATAACTCTATTTTCTATAAATTCGTCTGTTTTTATTTACTCTTAATCTTGTTTTTATTGTCTGTTTCTTTATTATTATTGTCGTTGTTGTTAACAACAACAACGACAATAATAATAATAATAATAATAATAATAAACAAATCTGGCTCCATAATTACCAATATAATAAATAGTCAAGTCCACAGGATTGTAGTACACACACACACACACACACACACACACACACACACACACACACACACACACACACACACACACACACAGAAGAGGAGCTTCAGGGAAATTAGTTGAGGAAGCCAGCTGTGCCTCTAGAAACATCATCAGAAATTACCTTAAAGTCGGGAGGAATCCGAGCTCCGAAGCCAAACGCCGGAAACATTTTATCACTGCGGGGCCAAAGCAGATGAGACGTCAGAGCTGACGAGAAACTGAGACGAGAGTTTATTTACTCATGTATGGAAAGTGTGTGTGTGGGGGGTGGGGGGGGGGTGGGGTATTTCTATTTTGGTGGAGACCACACATCCCCATAATGATAGGAATATCTCACAGTTTTAACCTTGTGTGTGTGTGTGTGTGTGTGTGTGTGTGTGTGTGTGTGTATCAGATTTCCCATTATCCCCTGCTCCAATCATCCCTTTGGCCTCCAATCATCAGCGCCTCACACACATTTGCATAATTGTGTGTTTGCTTCCCGGCGCTCGAGGCATGTGTCCTAACTGATTTGAGACGATTTCACTCCGGAACTTTCTTTAGCATGATGTAAAGTCATGATCGGCTTCACAACGTTTTCTTTTTTATCAGTGTTTTAATTCTAATAACCGAAGAAATATAAGTAATGATCTCAAACTGAGCTCGACTGATAGCTGATGATCCGTTTCTAATCAGACTGTTGAACCGTTCATCGCTCAGAAATAAGATGCACATCGTTAGATCTACCAGAAGCAAACGATTCACAACGTGAAGGAGACGGCGGTGGAGGCACACAGAGGCACTCACACGGAGACCGAATAAACACTTTCTGCAATATTGAATAACACAAAGAATCATTATTAATTCCTTGATCAATTCTAACTATAAATAGCAATATTTAATGATCTTTAAATTTAACGATCTTTAAATAGTTAGAAAAGTAGAATAGAGTTAATAATTTTTTTTAAAGAACTATAATAAATGGGTTGTCCATTTATTACGGAATAATAGAAATAGTGCATCATTTCAAATTACAGATGAAGTCATTCACAGCCTTTATGAAATCAATGAATAATAGGACTTACTGTCATACTGGAGCTTACACAAACAATTCTACGGATAGTTATAAAGCTTTTATGAAAAGCCCCATATTGTATTTCCACCAATAAACTTGGAGTAATCACAGATTTATCTGCGTAAAGAGCCTCCTCTGACAGGATAAAGTCCCCACGCTGTTGTCTCTCTTCTCCACCATCTCATCTCTACTTTATCGACTCAGCGCTGTCAGTGTCTCCTCAACCTTACACTCAGAGCTCTCTCTATACGACCTTAAAGACCTTCAGCGAGGATCAAGGAGATACAGGCAGGAAAAATCAATACAGTAGTCCAGTAAAGAAGCTCAAAGTCCTGCTGAGCTTCATCCTGCTGCTCCACTCAACCTCAATCCACCCACTGATATCTTTACGTTAAATCAGGGGGAAATGATATTTTGAGTAAATTAGAATAAATTCTGTGCACTGCTAGACAAGAAAATATGATTCAGTCAAGCAAAAACTGATTTGGCTCTGTCAGAAATGATCTACCAAATAGAAATTGATTCAGTCGAGCAAAACCGAGTGAGTCAGTACAGTAAATCTGATTCAGTATGACCCAGTTTGTCAAAATTGATTCATTAAGGCAAAACTGAGTCAGTCTGCCTGAACTGATTCACTAAGATAAAACTGATTAATTAAGGCAAAACTGATTCAGTCCAGCAAAAGTAATTAATCAAGGCAAAACTGATTCACTGTGGCAGCAACGATTCATTAAGGCAAAACAGATTCATTATGGCAAAACCGATGATTCATTAAGGCAAAACTGATTCATTATGGCAAAACCGATGATTCATTAAGGCAAAACTGATTCATTAAGGCAAAACCGATGATTCATTAAGGCAAAACTGATTCATTAAGGCAAAACCGATGATTCATTAAGGCAAAACCGATTCATTAAGGCAAAACCGATGATTCATTAAGGCAAAACCGATTCATTAAGGCAAAACTGATTCACTATGCAACACTGATTCAATCTGTTAAAACTGACAAGAATGATTCAGAACAGCCAAATTGATTAATTAAAAAAAGAGCTAATTCAGTGTGACAAAAACAACTCAGTACAAGAAAAGGATTTGATGCAGTGAAACTGATTCAGTCTGGCAGAAATGTGTAGAATTTTTTTTACACCAATGATCTCAAAGATCTGAAATGTATAAAGTAAACGTCCTGTTTATTCCTTTAATAAACTTTTATTAACAGACCTTCACTTTTTCTTTGTTTTAAAGGTTATAACATATAAACTAAAAAAGAACATTTCACTCAGTTCCAATCCCTGCATGAATCGACACACTCTTGGTTTTGACTGGCTACTGTGGTGTTAAATCATCTCGTGTAATAATTGGCTTTCTGTCTCACCTGTCGTAATCCTGGCAGATCTCTCCGACAGCAACCAGCGCTTTGAGATACTCGTTGGGCTGGTACGGGTGGATGTAGTGTAAAGAGCAGCTGTTCCGCGGGTCTCCATTAGACGCTGTGAAATCAATAGCGACCTACAGAAAGGAAAACACCAATTACCCAGAATGCAATGTGCCTGTTTCAACCTCATTTTCCGAGTGTAATGTTTAATGCTCAACTCTCTTCACAGCTCTTTTTTTTTTTATCTTGTTAGAAGATATTGTTGATATTAGTGCTGATAAGATGGTTCAAATTTCAGCTATAACAGTGTACACATTATCAAGCATTTAAGTTCTAAGCAGGGGAAAAACAAAACTGATTCAGTGCAAAACAAAACTGATCAAGTAAAACGAAGAAACAAAAATTGACTCAGTATGACTCAGTAAGGGAAAACTGAATTAATTTAACAGGCAAATCTAACCAGCAAATATGTGATTTAGTGCATCCACAGTGATTCAGTGTGTCAACAGTGATTCAGTGATTCAATATTGATTCACTGCATCCACAACCATTCAGTGAATCAATGGTGATTTATTGTTTCAAGAGTGACTCAGTGAATCAACAGTGTTTTGGTAAAGCAACAGTGATTCAATGCATCAACAGTGATTCAGTGCATCCACAGTGATTCAGTGTGTCAACAGTGATTCAGTGCATCCACAGTGATTCAGTGTGTCAACAGTGATTCAGTGCACCCACAGTGATTCAGTGTGTCAACAGTGATTCAGTGCATCCACAGTGATTCAGTGCATCCACAGTGATTCAGTGCACCCACAGTGATTCAGTGCGTCAACAGTGATTCAGTGCATCCACAGTGATTCAGTGTGTCAACAGTGATTCAGTGCATCCACAGTGATTCAGTGTGTCAACAGTGATTCAGTGCATCCACAGTGATTCAGTGTGTCAACAGTGATTCAGTGCACCCACAGTGATTCAGTGTGTCAACAGTGATTCAGTGCATCCACAGTGATTCAGTGTGTCAACAGTGATTCAGTGCATCCACAGTGATTCAGTGTGTCAACAGTGATTCAGTGCATCCACAGTGATTCAGTGCATCCACGGTGATTCAGTGCCCCCACGGTGATTCAGTATGTCAACAGTGATTCAGTGAATTGACAGTGCTTCATTAAATCAACAGTGTATAGTGATGTACTGAAATGACAGTGATTCAGTATTAACCAATTCAGTATAGAAGTGCCCCAGTTAGATTACTAGTCTAAACTGTTTTTTTTATTTTGGCCCACAGTATTTACATGAATTAGTAAAATATATAAATATATGTGTGAAATGTTTGCCATTATGTATCCACTTTAGTAAAACATTACTATTCATCATTAGCACTGTAATTAAATGCTAACAGGATTAGCATGAAGGCAAAACATATCAACAGAGCCTAATTAAACAAGTTAAACTGTTTAGGAGATTCTGGATACATAGCATTAATTATGCGAGAGGCATTTCACAGGCATGGCTAATGAGACACAATCAAAGAGAAAGTGCATGCATAAAAGCTGTCGTGAAAATTACGGCTTAAAAAAAAAAACTTTAGGTGAATTAATCAGATGGGACATAAAACATTATGTAAAACAAGCACTCTTATTGAAACTTCTCTCCGACGCTCACATTAGTGCCAAATAAATCTGCAGCGAGTAGAAAATTATCTGCTAATGGTTGTGACTCACTGGTTTTAACAGTAATTGCTGTGTAGCTGTGATAGAGGCTGTGTGTGCAGAGGGCACGGAAAACAAACAAGCACGTCCTTATTGGATTTTCTAACTGCATCATTGCAATTGGCCTTGAGAATCTAATAAAAATAACAAACAGCAGATAAAGAGCCATAAAATAAAACGGTGTGTCGTACAGTTAGGTTTTTTTGGGGTTTTTTTGTTTGTTTGTTTGTTTTGTACTTACTGTAAACTGGATCTGGCATCCACCCATGATGTAGTCAAGGAACGAGTGCATCTTTATAATCTATGAATGTGAGAGCAGATGGTGGGAAGAAGGAAATAAAGCTTGGAAAAAATGTCATCAACACTTAAACACAGATGGATTCACTACCAAGAACATTTATTTATTTATTTACATTATTTATAGTCACTTCATTAGATGTATTCCTTGTAGATCCCTGCGACTAAATGCTTCCTTATGAAAAAAATCCAAGATACAATCCAAGAAGCTTCCTTATGAACCTTCTTGGATTGTCTCTTTGAGGCCATGTTAAAAAGCCATGTTAAAACCATATATGTACCCTTAAGAGTTCTATGTACAGACCTACAATAGAGATCATCCTCACGCCCTTCATAGTAAAAACAGTTCGAACTAGAAACCATAAGGTTCCTGGATTGCCACTCTGGGGGGAACCCTTTAAGTTTCCATGTAGAAATACACCAAGAACTCATAAAGGTTTCACATTGAAACCTACAACAAAGTGCTTCCCTGCAATCTTAGTAAAAATGGTTAAATCTAGAACTGATAAGGGTTCTTGGGTTGTCCCTTTGGGGGAACCCTTAAAAGTTCCATGTGGAACACTACTACATTGTACATACCTAGGCTTCTAGAAAATGGTTCATCTAGAACCTCTAAAGGTTCTTTGTTTGTACTGGTGGGAAACCCCTTAAAGGTTCACATTAAGTCCTACAACAGTGGAGTGTTTCCCTGCACTTACAGAAAAACAGTTAATCTAGAACCCTTTGATTGTATCTCGGGGGAAACCCTTATAGAAGTGGAACCCTTAAAAGTTTCATGTAGAATCCTACAACAGAGTGCTTCCATATGCTCCAAAAAAAGGAAGTTATCTAGAATAATCTAGGATTCTTCAGGTGTACATCTGGGGGAACCTTTAAAGATTCTACATAGAACCTTACAACAATTCAATTCAATTCAGTTTTATTTGTATAGTGCTTTTAACAATTGACATTGTTGGAGAACCCTTGGTGGGAAATCCTTTGTTTAAGGGTGCAGGTGATCAACACAAAGTAATTATAGTAAAGGCAGATGAAGGAATGTTTGGTCAGATGAAGGAATCATTGGTCAGTGACAAAAATCAGGAAAAGTTTGTTTTAAAAATCTAAAAAAAAAAAAAACTACAAAAAAAAAGTTTTTTAAAAAGTACTTTGTTGATCTGGATTTAAAATTAAACCTGTAAAAATCATTTTAATCCAGAATAGATCAGGTTCTAGAGTTGATATTACCTTACACTGATTCAGAATGACAATCCCAGAGTTCTTGTAATTCTTCTTCTTGATTTTATATTTGGGGTTTATGCACTCCCACTGCACCTGGATACGGCAGACAGACAGACAGACAGACGGACAGACGGACAGACAGACAGGCAGGCAGGCAGACGGGCAGGCAGACAGACAGATGGGCAGACAGACAGACGGGCAGGCAGACAAATGGGCAGGCAGACAGACGGCCAGGCAGACAAACAGATGGGCAGACAGACAGTCAGACAGGCAGACAGACAGACATGGATTATATTATTGTTGAGCTACATGCAGTTTTGCCAGCTTTTATTTAGAGAGAAACAGACGGATATCTCAGCCGTACATTACTCAGGATAAAGAGCGTCGTCATTCTGTTCGTATCCTCAGCTCACTCACACACAGCGGCGAGAAACACAACGCAAGCCGACACAATAAGGCCTGATGAAGGAGACTGTGCCATTAACTCGCTCCACAATAATTTAGCCAAGCGCCTGCCATGTCAAGATATCGCACCTGAGTCTGCTGTCAGCTCACAGTTCGGACTGAAGCGAGGCTCGTCCATCACCGGGAGGAGGTTACTGACAGCCCTGAATATAATCACTCATTCTTTGTTTTAGCACAAAAGTCACCAGAAAGTTCTAATCACAGTCATGATATTGTAAAAGTGCTTCATTTTGCTTGTATTGTTCTTTCCTTGTATGACACTCCATCCTCGGTCATTCCATCCCCAGCTGCAGCTTAACAAAGAAACCTCTCTTTTTTTTTTGCTTTATAAGGAGCTTTTGATAACAGCAGCATTACTGGTAAAGTGCGGTAAATACTGGAGTATAACGTCTACCATAAGAACACTAACATTTTACTTTCATATTATTCAGAAATAAAAATATCAACACTTGCTAGACAGCAAAAGTAAAATGTCATATGTTGCTGAAATCACAGCTCCATGTTGTACAAGTCCATAGAAAAGGAATAATCGCCTGTCACTTTGTGTGAGTGTAGGATAATTCAGGTTATATGGATGTTCATGACCTTAAAATGGACCAAAATACAATTTAGCAGGTCCATCTGAGCTCTGACCCGCTGTAACGCAATTACACACAATATTTCTGCATTTCTGTGTGTGTAGGCCAGGCTGTAATGAAGAGAGAGAGAGAGAGAGAGAGAGAGAGAGAGAGAGAGAGAGAGATTGAGATTCCTGCCACCTCCAAAACATCCCTAAATAACACACAGCTCGTTGCTCACATCGACATGCAGAAACATTATTCTTCTCACCAGCAACCGTTAGGTTATGAGTTAAAATCCCACAACTGCCACTGAAGGATCTGTGGCAAAAACGTTTATAATTCATAGCCCATTTTAAAAATACATGTGGGAATTACAGTCATTACACGATGACGACTCTGAGATGTAACTCAGCATGACGCTGTGTGAGTCGGCTGGGAATAATGAAGCTCATTTCCGGGATCTCTTTTATCCGACGACTCTTTTCACATCTAAACCGAAAAGACAATGATCACGAGTGCCGCGGCCTTTTTAAGGAAACCGTGCACACCTAATAATAAAATGTAGAGAAAACTGACAAGAGAAGAACTTTGAGTGTGATGGATCCTGATCTGCCTGAGACCCTGCACCAACCGTACACCTTTCATCTGCTCATCTCCTCCCAGTCCATCACACTTATTCTTCCTCTTTTATTCCCCAAATGTGGCGTGACAACCTGAGAGACACGGCTTTGATCCCGATGAGTGGATCAGCTTAAAAGCAGTCCCTGCAGATCAGGAACACGGTCAGAAGATTTGTTTACATTAATTTACTCACACTGTGCTGGTGCTGGAAAATAAAACAGTCTCAGTGTCACTGTCATCGTACCTGAGCTCAGGTGAGTGTGTTATCTGTACACAGGTGAGTGTGTTATCTGTACACAGGTGTGTATGTTATCCGTACACAGGTGAGTGTGTTATCTGTACACAGGTGTGTATGTTATCCGTACACAGGTGAGTGTGTTATCTGTACACAGGTGAGTGTGTTATCTGTACACAGGTGTGTATGTTATCTGTACACAGGTGAGTGTGTTATCTGTACACAGGTGTGTATGTTATCCGTACACAGGTGAGTGTGTTATCCGTACACAGGTGAGTGTGTTACCTGTTTGCCATCGGTGGCTCCACGCATCTCTTTAAAATTGGCTTCAAACTCCCCGATGAAGTCGTGTTTGCCGTTCGAGTCCCAGTCCCACACAGAGCACTGCAGAGAGGAAGACACATTGTTTAAGACACTAGATCCCTAGTTGACTCACACTAGATCCCTTGTTCAATCAAACTGACCTGACTCCAAGAACTTAGCCGGAATCCCTAGTTGAGTCACACTAGATCCCTAGCTGGCTCACCCTACTAGATTACAAATTGACTAAGATCCCTTGATGAATCTGAAGGCACTAACACTTATTTCACACCCACACACACACACACACACACACACACACACACACACACACACACACACACACACACACAGAGGGTTTGTTTCTTTATTGCCGCTCGAGTCACGGATCAGTCATCTCCAGTTAGTGCTCACATGCTGACAGTGGTGTTAAAGAAAAGTGTGTGTTTGGACAGTGTGACCTTTTCCTCCCGCTGAGACTGAGGCACATTCTTCCTCCATCACGTGTGTGTGTGTGTGTCCTTAACTCAAGGTCTGAATAAAGTTCTGGCACTTATCGCATCTGAAGTAATCACTGGGATCTACAGTGCATTAATCAGGGATCTACGGTGAGTCAACAAGGAATCTAAGGTCTAGAGTGAATTAATTCATAGATCTATGGTGAATTTAAAATATGGACAAGGGATCTAGTGTAAATGAACTAGGGATCTAGGTTGCGTTAACTACGACTACAGTTAATGCTGGTACTCAGCATAGCTTGAGTCATTTAGGGATGTAAGGGCGTACTCACACTAGGCCCGGTTGCACTGTACCGTGCCAAAGCACGACTGTCCCCCCCCTCCCCCTCCTCTGCCGGCAGAAAAATACTGGACGTATTGTTTTATCTCTTTCATTATCTACTCTGAAATACACCGAGATGAAAAGTAATCAGACTGAAACACATCCTGTTCGTGTCATTAGCCAAGACATTGCATCCATGTCACATTTATATGAGGGGGAAATTAGGTTGGACTAAATGATCACTATTATATAGAAAACAGTTCCCCTCAGCGCTTTATAAACACCGTTTTCCTCCTCAGCACACTGATGATGCGTCACTGCTGCTGATTCGGTCCTGTACAGCCAGAGTGAGCTTCCACTGAGAGGACAATTGTGTTTCTAAAAGGAGTTCTGCTGGAAATATGGACCACAATTTCTCGCATGGCATCAACCTCACTGCATGAACCTGATTATTGTTCCACTACAGTTTGATTGAGGACCGCCTCGATTCGCTGTGTAAGAGCGGGGAGTCTTGCAGTGATGGTGTTTATTGTTTTTGCTCAGTGTGTTGTGTAGAGAAGGTTCCCACCTCCAATGTCACTGTGGCCAATCAGAGATCAATTTATGCCACCAGTGCCTATGTGACCAATCAGAGAGCAGTCCTTCAACCTCAAATGCCACTGCAAACTTTCAGAAAGCAATTCCATTTCTCAATGTTACTGCAGCCAATCAGAGAGCAATTCCCACCCCCAATGCCACTGTAACCAATCACAGAGCAGTACCCACTCCCAATGCTAATGTGACCAATCAGAGAGCAGTTCCCACTCTCATTGCCTAAGCAATTCCCACCTACAAATAATGTTGTGACCAATCAAAAAGCAATTCCCATCCAAAATGACCAATCAGAGAGCAATTCCCACCACCTCAATGCCACTCTGACCAATCAGAAAACAATTACCCAATATCGTTTCAATGAGTCGATGTTACTGTAGCCAATCAGAGAGCAGTTACACCCAAACACCCCGGTTGCCATTGCAAACAATCAGAAAGCAATTCCCAATCCCAATCCCAATGTAACCAAACAAAGAGCAGTACCCACTCCCAATGCCACTGTGACCAATCAGAGAGCACTTTCTGAACCCCAGTGTCACTGTGGCCAATCAGAGAGTAGTTCGCACTCTCATTGACTATATGATCAATCAGAAAGTAATCCGCCAGCCCGATGCTGATGAGACCATTCAGAAAGCCATTTCCACCCGAAATGACCAATCAGTTAGTTTCTACCCCTGTGTCACTGTAACAAGTCAGCTAGTAGCTCCCATCCTACTGCATGATTTTAAATGAAGATTTAAAATTACAGCTTAACTTCTAAAAGATTCCGTTAAGTGTATTTTGATCAGTGCAAAATGCACTGGATAAATATGCAAGAGCCAAAAAAGCAGCAGTGTTTGTGTGTGTGATGGATCACCTTCAGTATCCTGTCATGATCTCCGCTGCACAGACAGTTCAGGGAGGTTTTGAACGTCTTCCACACCGGGTTCAGGTTGTTCATTACCGTCTGTGACACAGGAGCAGACAATGTTCAAAAATTGTATTAGATTTTATATTTTAATATTTTTCCGATGGAACAGCAGGACCTTTATTGGAAAATTGCACCCGATACGATGAGGAATCCTCTCATTTAAAACATATTTATTAATGTTCTTCGCCGTCTCAGTCCACAAACTTATGGCTTTAAAAACTTACTTCACTATTTACCAAACGCCATTTACCAGTTTAATAAAATCAGATTAATGCAACCGATATTGTGACGATATTTAGCGCATTTATCTGGAGAGCGTGCCCAAGCAAACATAATGAAAAATCTTACAAAAACATGATAATAAAATGCATTCGATCTTATTTTGATCATTTATGACTTTTACACAAAAGTAAGATGACATTACAAGCATATTTTATAATATAGTTGGTGCACTGTTGGTGCTCTGCTCGCACTAGGGGCCGGGGCTTATTTCATTCCCACGTTGTTTGAACACATCAGACACCTATTCCCCAATTTTTGCCGGACATTCGAATCCCGATGCCATCCGACAGTCTTAGAGAGCAAACTTGGCAATGCTGCCTGGGTGGGAGGGGCATACTCGACTTCCCCTGTCAATCACAGCGACAGTAGCCAATCGTGGGTGTCTGTGAGGTCATGTATGCAGAAGACAGTAAATATGTTCAGTGTGTAATGCGAACAGTCATCTCAGGTTTAAATATATACAGAGAGAAAATGAAGAGGTGTACAGAACAGCCTAAGACTTTCTGACTCTAAGTTTTGTTGAGGGAACAAAGACAACAGGCTTCATTCATGATTAAACCCCAATAATTAAAGAACTCGCTTATTGTCCATTTTGTCTATGAAAATGACCACAATAAACACCTCTATATATTGTGTACCAGCAAATAAATAACATGAAGTGTGCTTCTGTAGGTGAACACCCCAAAACCACGCCCACCCCCTCCGACTCCATAACAGTTATTACGAGTTGCTGGAATTGTTCTTTAAAATGTGTGTGTGTGTGTGTGTGTGTGTGTGTGTGTGTGTGTGTGTGTGTGTGTGTGTGTGTGTGTGTGTGTGTGTGTGTGTGTGTGTGTTTGTACGTGTGTCCGGCTAAAACACGGACAACTTCAGAGCGTGTTTTTCAGCAAGTTTTCAGACACATAATTTATCTTCAAAGATCGATGAAAGCATTTTGTGGACATTTCACCTACTGAGCTCCATTATGTTGAATTTAATGGAAGAAACTAAAAAGCGTCTCTCAGCCACGACCGCACACAGCTCCCAAATGACCTGCGTGATCACACTGAAATTAAACACCCATTTTTTTCCCAGCCATTTTCAAATGAACTCGCTGATAAACATGAAATCATATTTTGGAGAATCCCACGAGTTGAACAGAAAGCAAAAACACAGTCTTTAAATGTTCAGGATCCAGGAAGAACATCAGCTATCTGTTAATTAAAAACAGACTTCATTAAGTCAAAACAGACTTCATATAAAAACTGTAATGAATTTTTCATGCTCTCACAACTGCTATTTGACCGTGATGTACTGGTACATTTATAGAAGAGATTTATTTATCTATAATCGCACTATCCGGTGTTACCCAGATGAGGATGGGTTCCCTTTTGAGTCTGGTTCCTCTCAAGGTTTCTTCCTCATATCATCTCAGGGAGTTTTTCCTTGCCACCGTCACCTCTGGCTTGCTCATTGGAGATAAATTCATAAATTTAAAATCTATGTCCTGAATTTATATACTTCTGTAAAGCTGCTTTGGGACAATGTCCATTGTTAATAGTGCTATACAAATAAACTGAACTTGAACTTGAACTTAATTAGAGAAAAAGTGATTGTGTTTATTTGCATACATGTCCCATACATGTCATAGATTACTTGGAAATTGGCCACGCCCACCTGGACTAAATGGACTAAACTAAAACTGTGTGTGTGTGTGTGTGTGTGTGTGTGTGTGTGTGTGTGTGTGTGTGTGTGTGTGTGTGTCACCTCTGTCCTGTACACCAGCTGCTGTGTTCCATCATCGTTCACTCTGTAAATCTCCAGAAACGGATCTGATTTGCTGAAAAAGTCCTGCAGGGAAACAACAACACAACAAACTGTCTCATCTATCACGACACATGATAATAAAAAAAAACTCTAATCCTTCATGCTACATTACTGCTCATTCAGTCCTTCAGAATAAAATCAGGAAATAACAAGGATATAACACAACTGACTGCATTTTTAAACTGAATTTGATCTTCTGCTGAATTTGTTTCCCAGATGTTTGCACTAACCCAACTTGTTTCTTTGTACGTTTTAAATAAATCTCTCTGCATGAACACCTTCTCTTCATCTACGATGGAGTCGGTGTAAAAACCCACAGCATAGCATAGCATAGCCCATTTGATTTTACTGTCTTACTCCCTTCACCCCGTAGAACAACAGAATGAGTGATGAGCACTACTGCCGTAGGTTTACAGAGTTGGAAATACTTCCTTACTATACTTAAGTATTATTTTGGCATATTTAATTCAATTCAGTTTTGTTTGTATAGCGCTTTTAACAATGGACATTGTCCCAAAGCAGCGTTACAGAAATATATAAATTCAGGATATTGATTTTAAATGTATGAATTTATCCCTAAAGAGCAGCCAGAGGCAACGGTGGTGAGGAAAAACCCCCCTGAGACGAAAGATTTAGGCTGTTTAAATTGAATAGTTGTACTCTTCTTTTCTCATCCAGACAGTGATGTGTACACTATAACTCGATCAAATGGGCTGAAACGAATTTATGGGATATTTTACTTCTAAATAATTAATTATCAAACTACATAGCATTAGTTGTGCATATGAGGAGCAAATTAACAGAGACGTTGAATGTTTTCAAGCAAAACAACATTTTATATAAATAATAAAAGTTCCTTTTACCACAAAATATGACATTATAACAATTTCACCAGCTGAAAACATTTACTGTTTACTTATTAATACTCGAGTACATTTTTAGGCTCAATACTTCAACCTTTTAACTGAGTAAGATTTTGAAACTTTATGTATACCTTCAGTAAAGTAGAATTTCTCATTACTTTTTCATTTTTCACGGTTTATCTATCACATAAACACCATCACAAATTGTGGACGTGTCCCAACCCACATGTCCTATTCACTATATACAGTGCTGTGAAAAAGTATTTCTGATTTCTTCTGTTTTTGTGTATATCTCATACTAAATTGTTTCAGAAATTAAAACAAAATCTAAGATAAAACAAAGGCAACCTGCGTAAACACAAAATACAGTTGTAAATGTTATTTACTGAAGTAAAAAAGTTATCCAATACCAACTGGGCCTTTGTGAAAATGTATTTGCCTCCATAGTTACTAATTCCCCAAATCTATGAAACTGCATTCATAATGGGGTTCAGCTGGACTAGACACAACCAGGCCTGATTACTGCAAACCCTGTTCAATCAAATCAACACTTAAATAGAACTTTTTCAACAGCATGAAGTTGGTTAAAAGCTCTTACCCAGTAACACACTATGCCAAAGTTGAAAGAAATTCCAGAAATTATAAGGAAGAAGGTGATTGAAATACATCAGTCTGGGAAGGGTTACAAAGCTATTTCAAAGGCTCTGGGACTCCAAAGGACCACAGCGAGAGACAATATCTCCAAATGGAAAAACTCGGCACAGTAGTGAACCTTCCCAGAAGTGACCGACCTTCCAAAATTCCTCTAAGAGCACAGCAACTACTCATCCAGGAAGTCACAAAAGAGCCAAGGACAACATCAAAGGACCTACAGGCCTCTCTTGCATCAATAAAGGTCACTGTTCATGACTCTACTATCAGAAAGACACTGGGCAAAAATGGCATCCATGGAAGTGGCGAGGTGAAAATCACTGCTAACCCAGAAGAACATTAAGGCTCGTCTGAATTTTGCCAAAACATGATCCTCAAACCTTTTGGGAGAATATTCGGTGGACTGATGAGTCGAAAGTGGAACTGTTTGGAAGTCAGGGGTTCCGTTACATCTGGCATAAACCAAACACAGAATTCCACAAAAAGAACATCTAACATACAGCCAAGCATGGTGGTGGAAGTGTGATGGTGTGGGGATGCTTTGCTGTTTCAGGGCTTGAGCAACTTGCAATAACTGAGGGAATCATGAATTCTGCTCTCTACCAGAAAATCCTAAAGGAGAATGTCTGGTCTTCAGTCCGTAAGTTGAAGCTCAAACAACAGGATTATGCAGTAAGACAATGTTACAAAGCATAGGAGTAATCAGAAGTGTTTGGTTGCTGTCATTACTGCTAAAGGTGGCACAACCAGGTTTGAAGTTTTAGGAGGCGATTAGTTTTTCACATGGGTCAAAGGTGTTGTATAATTTATTTTTTTTTTGCTTCAATAAAAAATATTAATAAATAAAAACTGTATTGTGTGTTTACTCAGGTTGCTTTTGTTTTATGTTGTAATCGTTTGAAGGTCCAAAACTATTTAGTATGAGATATACACAAAAACAAAAGAAATCAAGATGGGGGAAAATACTTTTTCACAGCACTGTATGTGTATTTACGAGAAATCACTTGGATACTGATGTACTGTATTGTGGTGTATGATTTCCTCATGCGTTCGGATATGGGTGTAAATTAGCTTCCAGAATAGTGCGTTATTCAACAACAACAACAACAAACGGACCAATTATATTACGCAATCCTTTTCATTTTCTTTTCAAAAACATATTTTTTTGCAATATTGCACTTTTGTAGAGAAAGCCTTTCAGCGAGATTTAACCTGAATTAAACTTGTCTAGCAGAAAACGTCCTGATTTTGTGAATCAGTTGATTCACCTGATTCAGTTAAACGAAAGAGTCGTTTATGACTCATCATTGATTCATCTCATACTGCTTACACACTATTACAGACAACACATCTCCTCCGAGCTTATTTTATCAAAGGTCATGTTTTCAGAAGGAATTCCAGCTGTGTGTTCTTTTTTTCACACTCCTCACACTTTTTCCCCACTACTTTTTACACCTCTGCTTGTCACAACAACCATGTTTTTTTTGTTGTTGTTTTTTTTTTTTTTTACAATTGTGGTAAATTTTGAAGAGCATGATTTAAAACTTAAGAATTGTCAGCAAGCTATTGTAAATTCCAGAATAGCATGTCTATCGTAAATACCATAAATTACAGAGACCAATGCAAATAAATAAATAAATGAAAAATCAATCAATCAATAGCATGCACTGATTCACTGCAGAAGTCACAACATGTGTTAGAGGGTGAATCAATTGTTGTGCTTGTGAATCAATTCACCCGATTAATTCGAAAGAGTCATTTGAATACAACGATTCGCCTCTGAATGAGTGACATTATCAGAGGGAAATCCAACTCTGTATTTGGAGGAGAGAGAGAAGAGAGAAAGATGAGAGAGGGTATGGGAAAGAGGGATGAGAGAGGGATGGGTAAGAAGGATTAGAGGGATGAGAAAGAGGTATGAGGGAGGGATGATGTCCTGAAATGAGAGAACTTGTCTAGAACACAAGAATGAGTTTTCCTGTATGTCTCTCTTGTGTGTATGCATCTCTCTCTCTCTCTCTCTCTCTCTCTCTCTCATCATTACCTCTTTCTTTTTGTTTGTTTAAAGTTTAACTTTCTTTCGCCTTGTCTATGTCTCAGTTCTCTCTGTCAGTCTTCATTTCTCTCCTGCTCTCTGTCACACTTCTTCTCTCTCTTCAATCAACCTGTCTCTTTTGCTCAGTCTCTCTCTCTCTCTCTCTCTCTCTCTCTCTCTTTATCTCTATCTCTCTACCTCATCTATCTGTCAGTGTCGTTCCCTCGTTCTCTCTTTATTTCAATTAGTGCTTAAAGTTTAACTTTCTTTCTTGTTCTTTATTTCTCAGCTCTCTTTGTCTGTCTGTCTCTTTTTCTCTCTCTCTCTCTCTCTCTCTCTCTCTCTCTCTCTCTCTCTCAGTTCACTTCAGTAGCTTGAGCATTAATGTATTGAGTAAAACTTTGCAAGCAATATTAAATATGAATATTAATGAGCAGTGGGCGTGTCTCCGTGAAAAAGGGCTGTGAGTAGGAGAAGCAGTAGAAAGCACTTTATTCTAATAATTTATTAAAATAAGCTTAAATAATTTAACATGCATGATGTCATTTTCAACTGTGTGAAATGAGTAAAATTCATGGAAAATCATATTTTAATTAATCATAAGTTATTTTTATCTACAATTTTATCATTGATCCTTTATATACTGGGAAAAGATCATATCGCATATCTATCTGAAATATTCATATTGACTGTTAAACCTGGGTATGAAACCTGAGGGTTAAACTTGACCTCATTTCCTGTCTGTCTGTCTCTTACTTCTTGTATACAGCATGTCCTCATGTTAGCTTCATAGCATAATATTGCTGACACTCAGATGATTAAAACAACCTCTCCATTGGTACTGTGTAATACAGATCTAAAGGTGTGTGTGTGTGTGTGTGTGTGTGTGTGTGTGTGTGTGTGTGTGTGTGTACATATACCTTATCATCCAGTTTCCTGGCACTGAATGACAGCTCCACATAGTCATCATTCCCTGTCAGTTCCTCCGCTGTGACCTAGAACCACGATAAACAAATATACACACGGCATTATGGGTAATTATATTATTGATTAAAAATTTATAATAATAATATTGTAATATTGATTAATAAATGCATAATAATATTAATATATTATTAATTATATTATAATAATATTGATTAATAAATGCATCATCCATACAGGGACATGAAATAAGAGAGTCAGCCTTGATTTGAAGTTAAAATTTTAAAACATGACAGGTGTTTCTGGGGAAAAAGAGGAGGAGCTTAGGTCACATTCTAACTAACCATAAACTTGATCATGTGACGTCTCTCGGTGCAGTGTTTAGCATAAAATACTAGCTTTTAATCTGACACTATAATAGCTAATCCTAAACTGTTCAACACGGTCTGCAAATTCATAACTCCAGTTTAAAGTTAGGCTTAGGGGTGGGGTTAGCGTTGTACCATTTCTTATAACTTAAACTGTATAACTAAACTGTATAACTAAATTTCCTTCAGGCGTTCAAATTCATGACCATGAGATTTGGTTCAATAACTACTTGCTACAATAGTTTACATAATGTTAGGAAAACATGGCTAGCTCCTGCTAAAGAGATGAGGCAACATTAGCTAAGCTAACAAGTTGGTTGGTTAACATTGGTCCAGCGTTGCATTTAGTATTAGTTATTATGCGAAGTGCAACATCGAGCTGAAGATAGTGAACAGAAAATATTCAGTGGTCAATGTAATTCAGGCTCTGCCCGCTGTAGACCCAGCTTCACCTGTCAGTCAGTAAAATAAAAACGTGCTAACACCATAGCCAGATGTACTGAATGTAATAATAAAGTGAAGAGGGAGGAGGGAAAGTGTACCATGATGGTGGACTTGCCCACGGTGTTGCTGTGTTTCAGCAGAGCTTTAGACAGCTTTCTCTGGGACACAATCTGTTCAGGGATGGAAAAGACATAAGAACATCCGTCACGTCTCTCACATCTGAGCTCATTTTTACTAAGAAAGAAAGCAGAGCTGCGGTGAAGGAGACGACAGATGCCAGACGGAAAGTCTCAGAGCCACAAGTGTGAAGAAAAGACCAACATGTGGCAATGAATCAGTTGTACAAAATAAAGCACAGTACAGACCTGCTGGATCATTTAGTAGTTGTGGTTTTATTGTAATTCACTGGGTTTTTCATTAACATTGTCTAGCTAAAGAATGTTATGTGATTGGATAAATATTTCATTATAATACAATTATTGTTCTTAATAATTAGCCAGTCATCAGCATGATTTTTTTTTTTTGTTGCTGTTATTCTCAAGCTCAATATATATAAAGTCAACTCAGTACATTGTCACTGCCATCTCTCTTTCACCAGACCAAACGGGATTTTTATTTTATCTTGCGTTCCAGATTTCACTTTTCTCTTTACTGGTGAAAGCTGAGTGCAAGCTATGGATACAGATGTCACAGATTTGTTAGGATAGATGGCTGATGTTCAAATATGGTCCATATCTGTAGTGAAATGTTTGAAAGTGTACTGCTTTCTGGGCCTGTTAATTGCTAATTATTCATAACAGTCGAAATGATTATTTTCTATAGCTTTAGCCTACAGTGGGTTTTATATGAATAAGACTCATTAAAATTCCAGTGCAGAAATTAAAATTAAAATTTCCACTCCTTTGTTTTTTTTAACAAATCATATCTTGTGATAGATGTGATATAGATGTGATATATGTTATCTAGATTTGATACAGATGTATAGATGTGATAAATGTGATATAAATGAAACAGATGTGATACAGATATGATAGATGTGATTATAGATGTTATAGATTTGTTAAAGATGTGATAAATGTGATATAGATGTGATACACTGCAGATGTGATGGATGTGATATAGATGTGATATACTGTGGATGTGTTATAGATGTGATATACTGTAGATGTGATGGATGTGATATAGATGTGATACACTGTAGATGTGATGGATGTGATATAGATATAATTTGGATGTGATATAGATGTGATGTGCTGTAGATGTGATGGATGTGATATAGATATGGTTTGGATGTGATATAGATGTGATGTACTGTAGATGTGATGGATGTGATATCGATATGGTTTAGATGTGATGTACTGTAGATGTGATGGATGTGATATAGATATGATTTAGATGTGATATAGATTTGATATACTGTGGATGTGATGGATGTGATATAGATATGATATACTGTGGATGTGATATAGATGTGATGTACTGTAGATGTGTTGGATGTGATGTAGATATGATATACTGTGGATGTGATGAATGTGATATAGATATGATTTGGATGTGATATAGATGTGATATACTGTGGATGTGATATAGATGTGATGTACTGTAGATGTGATGGATGTGATATAGATATGGTTTGGATGTGATATAGATGTGATGTGCTGTAGATGTGATGGATGTGATATAGATATGGTTTGGATGTGATATAGATGTGATGTGCTGCAGATGTGATGGATGTGATATAGATATGGTTTGGATGTGATATAGATGTGATGTACTGTAGATGTGATGGATGTGATATCGATATGGTTTAGATGTGATGTACTGTAGATGTGATGGATGTGATATAGATATGATTTAGATGTGATATAGATTTGATATACTGTGGATGTGATGGATGTGATATAGATATGATATACTGTGGATGTGATATAGATGTGATGTACTGTAGATGTGTTGGATGTGATGTAGATATGATATACTGTGGATGTGATGAATGTGATATAGATATGATTTGGATGTGATATAGATGTGATATACTGTGGATGTGATATAGATGTGATGTACTGTAGATGTGATGGATGTGATATAGATATGGTTTGGATGTGATATAGATGTGATGTACTGCAGATGTGATGGATGTGATATAGATATGGTTTGGATGTGATATAGATGTGATGTACTGTAGATGTGATGGATGTGATATCGATATGGTTTAGATGTGATGTACTGTAGATGTGATGGATGTGATATAGATATGATTTAGATGTGATATAGATTTGATATACTGTGGATGTGATGGATGTGATATAGATATGATATACTGTGGATGTGATATAGATGTGATGTACTGTAGATGTGATGGATGTGATGTAGATATGATATACTGTAGATTTGATGAATGTGATATAGATATGATTTGGATGTGATATAGATGTGATATACTGTGGATGTGATATAGATATGATATACTGTAGATGTGATGAATGTGATATAGATATGATTTGGATGTGATATAGATGTGATATACTGTGGATGTGATATAGATATGATATACTGTAGATGTGATGAATGTGATATAGATATGATTTGGATGTGATATAGATGTGATATACTGTGGATGTGACATAGATGTGATGTACTGTAGATGTGATGGATGTGATATAGATATGATTTAGATGTGATATAGATGTGATATACTGTAGATGTGATGAATGTGATATAGATATGATTTGGATGTGATATAGATGTGATATACTCTGGATGTCACAGATGTGATAGATGTGATATAGATGTGATACAGATGTAATAGATGAGATAGATGTGATATAGATATGATAGATATGATATAGATGTGATATAGAGACATAAAAGGAAGACAGTGGAAAGGAGGAACCGTCACTTAACACAAAGCTTCAGTAGTATGGAATAGTGATGGTGCATTTAGATAATGTATGAACTAGACTAGATATTACAGAGAATCAGAAGTTACCACAAACCTAGAGGAACATTCTTCCCAAGTCTAATTTTCCAAATATTTAGATGTGATATAGATATTATATAGATGTGATAGCTGTGATATAGACGTGATATATATGATACAAATGTGATATAGATGTGCCACAGCTGTAGCAAAGGTACAACAGTTCCAAAGCCTCACAATCCAAAATTTCATCTACCCTTAATGAAACTAAAAGCAGAATCCAAAACAAAAACACTTCAGGATGAAGTTAGAAAGAGATTGAAGCTTCAATAAGGTTCAGGGATGAAAGACAGAACCTCACTTCTACTCACTCATAAGCGAGACCCTGGAGTCTGATAAACTAAAAGATTGCAGAAAAACATAAAAGAGGCTGATGAAATAAGGTATCATCCAGAGTTCAATCTTAGATACACTGCAACAAAACATGAACTGCACTGACATCTGAAACAGAAGAACACTGAACCCTGGGGAAAGAAAGAACCTTCTCTAAACACCAAGCTTCAGTAGTATGGAAAAGTGATGGTGCATTTAGATTATGTATGAACTAAACTAGATTTTTCAGAAGTTACCACAAACCAATAGGAACATTCCTTCCCAAGTCTAATTTTACATATTTTTTTGATGTGATATAGATGTGATAAATGTGATATAGATGTGATATAGACATAATAGATGTGATATGGATGTGATATAGATGTGATAAATGTGATATAGATGTGATATAGACATAATAGATGTGATATGGATGTGATATAGATGTGGGAAAAAATGTGATATACTACAGATGTGATACAAGAGCTCCTAAGTTTCACAAACCAACTTTTCAACCACCCTTAACGAAACTAAAAGCAGAACCCAAAATAAAAACACCTCAGGATGAAGTTAGAAAAATGTTGAAGCTTCAATATGGTTTGGGGTTCAAAGACGGCCTCATTCTACTCGTCCATAAGCAAGACCTCATAGTCTGATACACAAAAAGACTACTAAGAGACATAAAAAAAAGGCTGAGCAGGAATGAAATAAGGTATTAGCCAGAGTTCACTCTTAGATACAGTGCAAAGAAACAAACTGTACTGAGATCTGAAACAGAACAGCACTGAACCCTGGGGAAAGGAAGAACCTTCACTTAGCACCAAGTTTCAGTAGCATGGAAAAGTAATGGTGCACTTAGATTATGTATGAACTAAACTGGACTTTACAGAGACTCAGACATTACCACAAAATCTAGAGGAACACTCCTTCCCAAGTCTAATTTTCCAAATTTTTCCAACCCTGGGAAACTCCAGGAATTACTTTCAGTTTCTTGGAGTGACAAAAACAAATTCCTGGAGACTTTGTTAGGTGACAAATGCAGGCAAGTGAGCAATAAATATGGCCTCAAATCTGAAAACTCAAAATATTCCAATACACTAACAACATTGCAAAATGCACTGTAAAGTATTTAAACTACAATATTACACATTTTAACAAAGAAAAGTTTCAGGAAATGTCAGAGAATTGGGAAACATCGATGCCAATTGGCTTGTATTTAAAGTTTACGTATGTTCAGTGATCTGTGATACAAAACGAAACAATTATTTGTTGTTTAATTGAAATTTAATGTTTAATGTTGACATTTTTTCACATCACCACAGCAGATTTCCAACAACGGATTAAAAACATGAAGATTGCGGCACACCCGGGCCTGAGAACCCAGATCTGCAAAGCACAAAGCAACCAGCTGCTAGATTCAGGCTCCCAGCAAGTTTATTTTACAGTATGGATGTGTGAATATGTAAGTATGTGTGTGTGCGTGTGTGTGTGTGTGTGTGTGTGTGTGTGTGTATATATATACCTGTCCCAGCGTACACTCCATGGCCCCCAGGCAATCGACCTCCTTGGTACCATTGTGGCTGCTGCTGATGTCGTAGAGCTCGTAGCGGAGACGTTGCACCTCCTCAAAGTAGTAGTCAAGGGTGAACACTTTGGAGAATGTGGGGTTGATGGAGCTCCGTATCACCTCCGTCCTGTCCACCTGCAGGGACACGGCAAAAGTCAATATTGATTATGAGAAAATTTTGGATTCTGATTGGTCAGAAGGTGTTGATTTATTTTCTATAGAAGCAGCTCTGACAGTAGTGAAGGTTTATATTAATATGCTTTTTCTTATACATTATCATTTCTATAGTAACAGCTCATTCACAGGGACATGTACAGCAGACATTCTACTAAAAACGGATTTTTTTTAAATCATTTTCTGTAAGGAGTCTCCTGTGTCATTGCTTTGTAACAGTCAGAGGTAAAGCTGTGACTTAAAGTTTTCTAACATCTTCAGGACAGAGGAGTTTCTTGGTAACATAGTAAGAGTTTTTTGTCATATTTACTTCAAGAGAGAGAAGAAAGAGAGGCTTGTGAGGGAATGACTGTTTATAGCTGCTATAATGTAAGTAACCACAGGAACTAACAGACATTCCACAACATTACTTCTAAATGCTTACATATTTATAATGTATAAAAGAATAAGCATATATGTCATTTGAATAAAATCCAATCACTTTATCGTCACTTGTTCAAATCTGTACAAATTTGCCATAAGATCAGCCAGAAACAATGGCCAAAAACATTTTTAAAAACCATCTGCCCATTAAGTCACAGATAAAATGATCAACCTGATCATTTTCGAGGTCATCTCTAAGCAGCATGTACAGTATCTCACAAAAGTGAGATATACCCCTCACATTTTTGTAAATATTCTATTATATCTTTTCGTGGGACAACACTGACGAAATGACACTTTGCTACAATGTAAAGTAGTGAGTGTACAGCTTGTATATCAGTGTAAATTTGCTGTCCCCTCAAAATAACTCAACACACAGCCATTAATGTCTAACCTCTGGCAACATAAGTGAGTACACCCCTAAGTGAAAATGTCCAAATTGGGCCCAATTAGCCATTTTCCCTCCCCGGTGTCATGTGACTCGTTAGTGTTACAAGGACTCAGGTGTGAATGGGGAGCACATGTGTTAAGTTTGGTGTTATCACTCTCACACTCTCTCATACTGGTCACTGGAAGTTCAACATGGCACCTCATGGCAAAGAACTCTCTGAGGATCTGAAAAAAATAATTGTTGCTCTACATAAAGATGGCCTAGGCTACAAGAAGATTGCCAACACCCTGAAACTGAGCTGCAGCACAGTGGCCAAGACCATACAGCGGTTTAACAGGACAGGTTCCACTCAGAACAGGCCTCGCCATGGTCGACCAAAGAAGTTTAGTGCATGTGCTCAGAATTATATCCAGAGGTTGCCTTTGCAGAATAGACGTATGAGTGCTGCCAGCATTGCTGCAGAGGTTGAAGGGATGGGGGGACAGCCTGTCAGTGCTCAGACCATATGCCGCAAACTGCATCAAATTGGTCTGCATGGCTGTCATCCCAGAAGGAAGCCTCTTCTAAAGATGATGCACAAGAAAGCCCGCAAACAGTTTGCTGAAGACAAGCAGACTAAGGACATGGATTACTGGAACCATGTCCTGTGGTCTGATGAGACCAAGATAAACTTATTTTGTTCAGATGGTGTCAAGCGTGTGTGGCGGCAACCAGGTGAGGAGTACAAAGACAAGTGTGTCTTGCCTACAGTCAAGCATGGTGGTGGTAGTGTCATGGTCTGGGGCTGCATGAGTGCTGCCGGCACTGGGGAGCTAATGCCAACATGTACTTTGACATACTGAAGCAGAGCATGATCCCCTCCCTTCGGAAACTGGGCCACAGGGCAGTATTCCAACATGATAACAACCCCAAATACACCTCCAAGACGACCACTGCCTTGCTAAAGAAACTGAGGGTAAAGGTGATGGACTGGTCAAGCATGTCTCCAGACCTAAACCCTGTTGAGCATCTGTGGGGCATCCTCAAACGGAAGGTAGAGGAGCGCAAGGTCTCTAACATTCAGCAGCTCTGTGATGTCGTCATGGGGGAGTGGAAGAGGACTCCAGTGGCAACCTGTGAAGCTCTGGTGAACTCCATGCCCAACAGGGTTAAGGCAGTGCTGGAAAATAATGGTGGCCACACAAAATATTGACACTTTGGACATTTTTCACTTAGGGGTGTACTCACTTTTGTTGCCAGCAGTTTAGACATTAATGGCTGTGTGTTGAGTTATTTTGAGGGGACAGCAAATTTACACTGTTATACAAGCTGTACACTCACTACTTTACATTGTAGCAAAGTGTCATTTCATCAGTGTTGTCCCATGAAAAGATATAATAAGATATTTACAAAAATGTGAGGGGTGTACTCACTTTTGTGAGATACTGGATTATATTTATACTGTATATAATATTACGGCTGTATACACATGGAATTTGGTTTATAATTGGCATGTTAAACAATTACTGTATTAGAACGTTTGTCATGTGATATTGATGTATTGAGGCAAACTTTAAAATAAACTCTATAAATCATCAGGACTGTTACATTTTTTTTTGTAATTTTGCAAAGAACTATAAAGGATTTGAAACCTCTTTCAATCTAGTATTCACATTCACGAGCACAAGCCTGCGACTACATCAAAGCCCTTTTTATTGTATATACATTACTGTGCTTTACATTTTTATCCTTTATGTTGAAACCTGCACATAGATTTCCTTCAGGATTCTTTATATTATTCATCACTGAACTTAAGACAGATTTATTGGATTTTAAACTAAATCTTACTCTACTGTAAGTCTACAGAAAGGTGCCTGAAGCAAAGGCGCCCCATGAGCAGAGCGTGGTTTTTCACTGTACTGTTCATCTAAACCCTGGGGATTTCCATGTACATGCCTCGCCTCTGTAAAGTTCCTGTGAGATTCGAGGAAAAAGAAAAGGAGTTAATGACTTTCCTGTAGTCTATCCGACTCCAGTGATTTATCTGAGACTGAGCCGCAGACAAAAACGCAGCAACAATACAGCATTAAACCTACAGAGACATGAGCAGAGACGAACACGAGAAATCAGAGGAGTATATTCTGGATAAAAATTATACTGTCGCTAGCACAGAATTAAAGCTGCTCCCTGCTTCTGTACATTCATTTATTATTATTATTAGCCATGTTAGCTGTTCTGTCAGGTGTAAGGTGGGAATTATTGCGTGAGGATAAATGTCACTAGAAAGGAGACCAACATTAAGCTAAATAAGGTAGTAATTGCAATAAATGTAGTAAAATGTAAATTTTGCATAATAATAAAATCTATAGTGGTGAGCCAGCCAGGAGTAAATAATAGACATCATGCTAACTGTTTTGCTGTTTTTTTTAATTCAATATTAGACATAAATCAGAATGAAAGATGCAATAAATATTGCAGAGTATACCTTATCATAAATGGCTCTATAATAAAAGCTAAAGTATCAAGCCAGCTAGGAGTAAATAACAGACTACTAGTCTGAAAAATGCTGATGTTGCATAATAATAAATAAACGCTATGACTCTGACCAGAGAAGTTGCTGAAGATGAATGAATGTTGTGGTGAGCTAGCCAGGAGTAATCAACAGAGATCATGCTACTGCAGTTTTATGCTAGATTTGTAAATTATGTATATAAGTTACATGCTCACCATGTTGAAATATGTTGGCACGTATAAGTGTAGTTGTACAAATAGCTATAGAAATCAGAAATCAAAAAGATACACAGCTGTCTAGGACTTGTAGGCATGCCATTTCTTTTGGGAGCACGTCTTTCATCCAGTTTTTGGTTAGGTAGTTAATCCAACACCAACTCCTCCAAACTTTAATCTTGACCCTGAGCTGCTGAAGATGCAGACTGTGTGGACCGGGTGTGTGTGATTAGAATCAAAATTGATCTCTATACTGGAGCAATCTGAAGGTAATGATATGGAACTGCAGAAGAAACGCAACGTCTCAGAAATGAAATTCTGTAAATGGAGAAAAACTTTTTCCTGCATACCGTTTCAGTGAAAGTGGCGAGTCTTATCTGTAACCTGAGATGGAAGTTAGTCTCAGCTGATCGCGTCTCCTGAGCTGGATCAGCAGCTCCACCTTCTCTCTGCTCTTCATTAAAGTTCTGCTCTATGACCTTAAACACACTTTTAAAAAATAATCATTTTCAGAGACTCGGAAATAAAAACACTTGTGTGTGGATATTATTGATTATCTTCAGATTTAATGCTATTTAATGCGCTCTCTATCTCTCTCTCTCTCTGTCTCTCTCTCTGTCTCTTTCTCTGAAAGCATCTTTTTCTCTTTCTTTCTGCCTCTCTCTCTGTCGGTCACTCTATCTGTCTCTCTCTCTCTCTCTCTCTCTCTCTCTCTCTCTCTCTCTCTCTCTTTTTTCTGTCTCTCTCTCTCCTCTCTGTGTATGTCTGTCTCTCTGTTTCTCTATATTTATTTCTGTTACTCTCTCTTTTTCTCTTTCTCTTCTCTGTCTGTCTTTTTCTGTTTCTTTTTCTGTCTCTTTTTCTGTTTCTTTCTCTCTTATTCTGTCTCCTTCTCTTTCCGTCACTCTCTCTGTCCCTCTGTTATCTCTGTCTCTACCGATTTACAATGGTGCTTGAAAGTTTGTGAACCCTTTAGAATTTTCTATATATCTGGATAAATATGACCTAAAACATCATCAGATTTTCACAAAAGTCCTAAAAGTAGATAAAGGGAACCCAATTAAACAAACTAGACAAAATATTACACTTGGTCATTTATTTATTGAGGAAAATGATCCAATATTACATATCTGTGAGTGGAGAAAAGTACGTGACCCTCTAAGATTAGCAGTTCATTTGAAGGTGAAATTAGAGTCAGGTGTTTTCAATCAATGGGATGACAATCATGTGTGAGTGAGTGCCCTGTTTTATTTAAAGAAAAGGGGTCTATCAAAGTCTGATCTTCACAATGCATGTTTGTGGAAGTGGATCATGGCACGAACAAAAGAGATTTCTGAGGACCTCATTAAAAGAGTTGGTGATGCTCATCAGGCTGGAAAAGGTTAAAAGAAACATCTCTAAAGAGTTTGGACTCCACCAATCCACAGTCAGACAGATTGTGTACAAATGGAGGAAATTCAAGACCATTGTTCCCCTCTCCAGGAGTGTTCGACCAACAAAGGTCACTCCAAGAGTAAGACGTGTAACTGTCTGTGAGGTCACAAAGGAACCCAGGGTAAGTTCTAAGCAACTGCAGGCCTCTCTCACATTGGCTAATGTTAATGTCCATGAGTCCACCATCAGGAGAACACTGAACAACAATGGTGTGCATGGCAGGGCTGCAAGGAGAAAGCCACTGCTCTCCAAAAAGAATATTGCTGCCCATCTGCAGTTCAGAGATCACGTGGACAAGCCAGAAGGCTGTTGCAAAAATGTTTTGTGGATGGATGATGACTAAAATAGAACTTTTTGGTTTAAATGATAAGCATTAAGTTTGGAGAAAGGAAAACACTGCATTCAAGCATAAGAACCTTATCCCATCTGTAAAACATGGTGGTGGTAGTGTCGTGGTTTAGACCTGTTTTGCTGCATCTGGGCCTGGACGTCTCGCCATCATTGATGGAGCAATGAATTCTGAATTATACCAGCGAATTCTAAAGGAAAATGTCAGGACATCTGTCCGTGAACTGAATCTGAAGAGAAAGTGGTTCATGCAGCAAGACAACGACCCTAAGCACACAAGTCCTTCTACCAAAGGATGGTTAAAGAAGAATAAAGTTAATGTTTTGGAATGGCCAAGTCAAAATCCTGACCTTAATCCAATAGAAATGTTATGGAAGGACCTGAAGCAAGCAGTTCATGTGAGGAAACCCACCAACATCACAGAGTTGAAGCTGTTCTGTACTGAGGAACGGGCTAAAACTCCTCCAAGCCGATGTGCAGGACTGATCAACAGTTACCGCTAACGTTTAGTTGCAGTTATTGCTGCACAAGGGGGTCACACCAGATACTGAAAGCAAAGGTTCACATACTTTTGCCCTCACAGATATGAAATACTGGATCATTTTCCTCAATAAATAAATGACCAGGTATAATATTTTTGTCTCGTTTGTTTAATTGGGTTCTCTTTATCTACTTTTAGGACTTGTGTGAAAATCTGATGATGTTTTAGGTCATATTTATGCAGATATATAGAACATTCTACAAAATTTCAAGCTTCACTGTATCTGTCGGTCTCTCTCGCTCTCTCTCTTGTTTTCTCCCTCTCTGTGTTTTTGCTGAGGATGTGATGGAGGATGGAGGATTTCATCACTCATCGGTCAGTCAGACACAAAATGGCAGCTGCTGATTTCCTCCGAGACCTCGGAGCCGTGCGACTTTGTCGCTCCCTCCACAATGAGCAGAAACACATTGCAGGAAAGCAATTCAGACTCGAAACTTTCCTCAACTTTTCCAATCAAAACGTTCCGCAGGTTGAACTGCGTTGGTTATTGGATCGGTTTGGAGAGAGGAAGCTGACAAAGAAAGAAAAGCTGGAGTAGTAATGCTATCATGCATCATGCTAACACTGTTCACTTTCACTCTATTAGCTAGTTGATGCATAAAATGAGATATGATGAATGAATTATGAGGAAAAAGTGTGTGTGTGTATGTGTGTCTGTGTGTGTGTGTGTGTGTGTGTGTGTGTGTGTGTGTGTGTGATTTTTGTAGCGATGCTGCTGTCACAGCAGCAGTGACAGAGAGAAATTGAGCACGAGAGAAGGGACTGATTCACTGTTTTATTCAGTAGTTTTTGTTCCAGGGTCAAAGGTTAAACGCAGTCTGAGCAGATGCAGCAGTAAATCAGCAGTAGATAGACTTGATGCTCTGAAACAGGGTTCCCTGAGGGTTCCTGACCCACATCTGGAGAAGTTCTCGTTTAAAAATAGTCAGATTTCTGAAGCACACAAGAGCAAAGTGTGATGCTGCAGAAACACCGGATTTACTTTCAGAGAAAAACACTCAGAAACCATCTCCACTTTCTCCTCACAACAAATTTTGCTTATACAGCTATGTCAATATTTCAGCTCAGTGTGGTTCTAGCTGCTTGGAACAAAAACTGATCTCTAGATTCGAGTCTCAGTCTTAATTTATTTTAAGGGGATACCTGGGTAAGTATAGTGTGCATGCAGAACATTTCAGGTTTGAGACATCTCTTTTTTTATGGGGGTGAGAAAGTGAATTTTATTTAAATTCCCCTCATTTTCGGGTTGAATATGTCTGGTGGGGGACCAGATACGAACCTGAAATCTTCACCGAAATAGTAGCATTCAGCTTTAAAAAACTGTGAGTTTGAGATTCCACTGGTTACAGAGCTAGGGCTAGTAGAAATCTGTGGAAAGGCCTATTTTATTCATGCATTTTGATGGAATATAAGCATAACAAATAATAAAAATGAACAGTATTTTACAGTAATTATGTTTATGATTGACGTACAATAGTTTATGCCCGGCAATGAGGTCTAAAACGTTACTACGTTTGATATTGGCAACAGTGAAGCATGATCTCTAACAGGGTTCTTCAAATCTGCAGAGTTTAGCTCCAACCTCCTTTTACAGCAGAATGCTACTATAGAGGACTTATTTATGTGAAAATCTCAGGTTCATATCTGGTCCCCTACCAGAGATAATCAACCCGAAATGAGGGGAATTTTAAAAAATGGCCCATAAAAAAATAAGAGAAGTCTCAAGCCTGAAATGCTCTGCATGCACACTATACTTACCCAGGTAAGACTGAGACTCGAACCCTTCCCATTATAAATTGACCCTGAAAGTGGAACTGTGAGCAATCTAGAGCATTACATTTGGACTTAATTACTAAGTCAAAGGAACAAGAATGTGCAAAATGTTTATATAAGTACATGATCAGAATTTGTTCCAAGGAGCGAGGACCATCCCGAGCCGAGATATCGAGGTTTCCATAAACAGCTGTATAACCAATTAGTTGTATGCCATGACACAAAGATGGCCGTCGCAGTTAAATCACATAAAATTAAACTTTTTTTTTTTTAAAAACTGGTGGTTTTGCAATGCCAATACACATAGGTAATCACTCAAAAAAAATTAGGAAAATTAAAAACGGTCGAGCAGCCTGCATTGGACCACTTGAGATGGAAAGAAGGAAGGAAAGAAAGAAAGAAAGAAAGAAAGAAAGAAAGAAAGAAAGAAAGAAAGAAAGAAAGAAAGAATTAATGAAAGGAAGAGCTATATAAAACCAAGAAAGGGAAGAAAAACAGGAGGAAGAAAGAAATGAAGAAAAGAGAGTGGAGAGAAAGAGGACAACGCAGTTATGAAGAGTTCATCTGTGTGTGTGTGTGTGTGTGTGTGTGTGTGTGTGTGTGTGTGTGTATGTGTGTCTCTCTCTCTCTCTCTCTCTCACACACACACACACACCGTATTAAATGTCTCCACTTTTTATTGCCAGAGAGAGTTTCAAGGAGCTGCATTCTCAGCGTCAGGGTCGTCATGTTTTTCCCTGCGTAAGCCACAGACAACCGTCTATGTGTGTGTGTGTGTGTGTGTGTGTGTGTGTGTGTGTGTGTGTGTGTGCGTGTGTGTGTGTGCATGTGTGTGTGTGTGTCAGGATGATCAGGAAGCTGGGAGTTGTGTGCAGAGGCCGTTGTGGAAATCCGAGGCATCAGTAAACGCATCTTTAAACAAAAGCCCTGAATCACATTTAAAGGCAGATCTGAACATCACCCAGATTTTTTATTTTCAATCTAATCACTACATCCTGCTCCAGAAAGCTTGATGTTTCATCTCCAGAGGTCAGCTGAAGAATACATCTCTATTCGGTGCACAGCGTATCACTCATGCACACAGCTTTGTATAGTTAATAGGGTTTTAGGTTCTTTAAAAGGTTCTAGTTCAGAACCCTATCTGACAGGGAAATACTTCGTTTTGTATCGAATGTACAAGGATCACCCAGACGGACAAAAGAAGTCAGTGAAGAGTGAAGTTAAGCGCACAGCGAGGATGTAATGCTGAAATTCCACACATCAGTATTCAGAACTCCAGACAGAAGTTATGTGAGAGTTGCGTTAACTCGAACTATTCATGACTATATATTAGACTCCTATTAGATTTATTTCAATGCTCATCCTCTTCTCGTTCATACTTAAGCCGGTGCGTAACCCGAGTCTGAATACTCAGAACTTTCCTTATGTATTGGAGCGTTTGATCAGTTAAACTATTCTGAAGCTTCTGTCAATTTTCCAGCCACTAGTCTCGGACCAGCTTCTCCGATTTTCACCGTCTGATAAAACAAGACTTTTCAGAAGAGTTGCTGTGAGAGACGCTGATGTCTTACAAGCTTCGAATAAATCAGTCATGCAAGTTTAATGGAACAAGCAGCACTGAAATATTGATTTAAAGTGCACTTGTGTATTTGCGACTCAACCATCAATAAGTTATGCAGTAGATGTTGTTCTGGTGACGATACCATCACGACAGTGGAGCTTCTCACGTACATCTGAATTCGAAATCCGTGCCGATATTCAAGTGTCACATCATAAGACTTCACTAAATCACAAATTTAGAGAAGCCATCAGAAACCATGGAGAACCAACAAGTTCAATTAAACCACCATTATGAAACCACTAGAAATCCCTATAAGCCCCGCCTCCTCACACATCATCTAATGTGCTTTTTTTTTTTTTTTTTTTTTTGCAGGAACCCTGTAGAAAGTTCTGGGAGCAACACACACCGAGAGGATGGAGATGGATGTAGACTTTAATAAGTAAATAGATGATGACACGGCACTCGAGAGGATCCATCAGCTGCAGCTGCAGGGTTTTATCTTCTCACATGCACTTTCTCACTGTTTACATAATTCATACACTTTCAAGCTGCTCGAGCCTCAGTGTAGATCTCTCGACAGACCCACTCGCTCCAAAAATTACTGCAAATACGAGGGGAAAATCGCACACATTAGCGTTTGTAAGTGCTCGAATTTGCACACAGCTGAGAATCTGAGAGTCTGAATAGTTTTCTGTCCACATGAACATCTTCGTCCACACAAAAACGTGTTGGAAAACATCTTCGTCCACACAAAAACGTGTTGGAAAACATCTTCGTACACACAAAAACGCAAAAACGCTTTGAAAATGCTGACATAATTAATGCTGCCAGCGCAGTAGGTGGTGGTAGTGCGTCATAAAGGGTTATTACTGTACGTGACTCAAGAATAACATTAAGAGCTGCGTACTGAGTGTTAGAGAAGGAGAAATGCAGAAAAACAGGAGGATTCATGCGTGTGGACTGAAGATGAGGTGGAACTATCTGCGCTCTCAGTGCGGAGACCACAGCCGACTCTGCCGAATGAACACCACCCGGATACCACAGACTAGAAGGTGCAAAGATCTGCGCCAAAGAAGACATGGTCCAAGCGAACCAAGGAGGACCTGGAAAACCTGGAACACCAGCTCAGTCTCCAACTGGAAAGGCATCATGTGTGAAGTTCAAAATCCAGCAGCACCCACAGCAGCGTACTGGCTCTGGAGGCAACCCTGCCCTGTCGCCAGCTAGGGACCAAAGAAGAAGAAAAGAAGATAGCAACTAGCGAATACATGTTTATTTTGGAACGCCCATTTTTCACAATCAATCAAATCCCAATGGATAAAACCAAAGTCCCACCCACCTACATATTCCGCTGAGAAATAAGTCACGTTGAGGGAAAAAATGTCTGAATATCCGTTTCACGTTGTCTTTAACATCTGGATGATGCATAAACTACTGGAACATGCGACAATTTTTGCACTAAACGGTTCTTGTGTGATCTATGTAATGGAAGGGGCGGAGCCACTAGAGGGCGCTGGCAGCTGCTCCTGTGAAAGCTGTTCTGATGCGGTTCAACTGGGTCCCTCATGCAGTTATTATTTGCATTTGTACTCACCTGCGATATTTTCTATGTTGATCATTTTGGTTCTGTTACCACAGCAACGTCGACGCTAACAGGCATAATGCAGTTTCTGAGGATGAGTACATGAACTCGTTCAATCCACGCGAGAACCCAACACACTGCCATGTTAATGAACGTAACCTTTTTTTGTCCCTAACTGCTTACTCCTGTGGATGTTTCTGCTGGTCACGTGGCATCCCAGTCCCAACGCACCCCTCTAATAATTTATCATTTCCATTTTCAGACATTACTGACCTACAAACATCATTTACTACACAGTGTATAGAACCCAGGACAGAGTATAAAGTGCGCAGTGTGCAATTAGAGACGCAGCTTCTGTCCCAGTACACACGTAGGAGTTCACACGCTGCACATTTTTGTGCTTTCGCTGCTTAAAATCGTCTGATTCAGCTCATCAGATCTGCATTAACAGGACGAGGGGAAGTGGGGAAGTGTGTTGGGCAGGAAATCACCTCTCAGAGGACTCTTCTGAAATGAAAAACCTCATGAGCAGCTGCTTACTTAAAAGCAATTAACATTAATACAACACAGCGAAGCCGTTTCTCAGCTCATTTACATTAGCTGTGGTCACACTGGTGTTACCTACCTAGTGTACTTCATGCCACAGCAGCCATTTGTAGGCCCATTACAGACTGAAAAACAGTTATTTTGATGCACTAACATGACGTGATACTTCATACTTAGCTTTCTAGCTAATGTTGGATAGTTAATGCTCGCTAAGGTACATGTGATTTGGTAACAGTCACCTCTAATCAATAAAGCTTTGAAATGGCACATGCCCTAAACTGTAGCACTTCAGTGTGGGACACGCCCATGACAGAGGTTCTTCAAGGTGGGACACACCCATGACAAAGGTTCTTCAAAGTGGGACACGCCCATACAGAGGTGCTTCAAAGTGGGGCACGCCCATACAGGGGCACTTGAAAGTGGGACACGCCCATACAGAGGCGCTTCAAAGTGGGGCACGCCCATGACAGAGGCGCTTCAAAGTGGGACACGCCCATGACAGAGGCGCTTCAATGTGGGACACGCCCATGACAGAGGCTCTTCAAAATGGGACACGCCCATGACAGAGGCTCTTCAAAGTGGGACACACCCATGACAGAGGCTCTTCAAAGTGGGACACGCCCATGACAGAGGCTCTTCAAAGTGGGACACACCATTGACAGAGGCTCTTCAAAGTGGGACACGCCCATGACAGAGGCTCTTCAAAGTGGGACACGCCCATGATAGAGGCTCTTCAAAGTGGGACACGCTCATGACAGAGGCGCTTCGAAGTGGAACACGCCCATGACAGTTGCACTTTGAAGTGGGACACACCCATACAGAGGCACTTTGAAGTGGGACACGCCCATACAGAGGCACTTCAAAGTGGGACACGCCCATACAGAGGCACTTCAAAGTGAGACACGCCCATACAGAGGCACTTCAAAGTGGGACACGCCCATACAGTGTCTCTGTACTGTACTAGCTAAGAAGAGTGGATTAGCCTTCTCTCTGTACTGGGCTCAGATGTATCTGCTGTGCTTTGAATAATTGTTATATTTAATTTTTGTCTTTTCATATTTAACTGCAGAATTGTTCTAAACGCACCTCAGGACACACACCCTAATCACCAGTGATGATAACTAACCCGACTGACGAATGGGTTTTGTGCTGCGTGCGTTATTAGCATTCTCAGCGTGACTGTTATATTACAGACCTCAGAAATGATTAGCTGCTGTTGTTACATTATTAATGGATTTATTATGAGAGTTTCTAATCACACCTCCTCCGGCTCACTGCAATTTCAGCGTACCTTTAAGATCATTGCTCATCACTCGTCTGTACGAGATCCCAATAATACTCGGTTCTATAACAGACGTGTGATATCGTGTGTCTCCGTGTCAGATTATACGATGAAGATCCTCTAACAACAGACGAGTGAGTAAATAAAAACCACTACGTTCTGCTCACGTCATCAATCAGCGTGATCTGGATGTCAGCTCATGCAGAAAATGAACTCGAAACGAAGTCAGGTCGAGGTGATAAGGAGTTTTTTTCTGTCCACTAGCATGTTTCGTTTATTGTCATCACCGCTACCGTATCTGTAGCTGTCCTGTGAGTTTGCTGTACTCCTGTTGGGGGATTTTAGATGAGCGGCGTAGCAGAGCTCACATCTTCTGTCATATATGACCTCTCATTAAATGTGTATAGAGACGTAACGAAGAAAAAGAAAACTTGGACTGAAGTAACAGAGATCGTTGGTGCCTGTGGTGAGTGAATGTACGTAGCTAGCGCAGTTAGGTCGCTTTGCTAATCTAATCTGAGAACGACGCTAGTGCAAAGCCGTGCATGTAACAGGTAAAACACACATATATACACTATATATACACTGTATCGCTATTACTGATTTTTACTGGAACTAAAAAGTAACACCGGACAGGCCACGCCCACAGGATACAGCAGTATCGGTCAATACAAGCGACACCAGCGACTTAGTGAAGGCAGGGTTAGCCTGGAAGTATTAACTCGTTAGCATTGTTTCTATAAAGCTCAAAACACAAGCTGAGAAGATTCCGGGCCTTTCTTTTTCACATGGACGTGGCACTGATTTGAAAACACACTCAGTTTCGTTTAAACGTCCCACAGGGACACGACGGCGCCTCGGGGCCTCGCGAGATCGAAACGATGAAGATGATGTGACGACCCTGACAGCCTGCCTCAGGAAATTTTACAATATTTCATGTGATATTACCTCAAGCGGGAAACACACACGCACACACACACACACTCACACACAAACATGAACACACACGCACGCACACACACACTAAAGGAGCAGGAACGGCGCTGTTACGTAAACGGCTAATGAGGAACGAAGGGGGCGATGAGAAGGGATCCGGCTGTTCAGTTGGCACGAAGCACACAGAGAGATCTCACTGAGAACATATGCAACACACACACACACACACACACACACACACATACACAAACACGTTAAAAAGCCGCACATCTAGGCCTTTGGTTAATCTGATCAGCCTCCGAGTGGGAATTATGAGTCGCAATTTTCTGACAAAACCTGGAAGTTTTAAGTCTGAATATTGGGAATTTTCGTTCATATTTTGGCTTATAATGAATTACAGCTGATACATTTGAATTATGTTAAAGTTTAAACATGAACACAGCTGTACAATAATGCTAGCTGGTGTTCGAATCGACACTTTTATGTAGTGAATGCACTGAAGTCAGAATACTGGGAAAATTTCCCGTCCTCCCATCCCTTCATTTCATCCACAGCACACATAGTGAAGTCTGAGATAAGATTACTTATTTGATATCGCTGACATTCAGTCATTTGTTTTGCTGATTTTGTAAATATCAATGTAATATTAAGAAAATCTGATTCTCTGCAGAAGATTAAAAAGAAATCCTGATTCTGTCATAATACGTGAATGAAAATGTCTATAGGAGACACTTCAGTGTTTCACACTCTGTTCAACAGGAAAGTGAAAGCGGCCTCACCTCGATCCACTGGCCGTGTGACTGCATCTTGAGCAGGATGCAGGGGTCAGGTTTGGACAGAGCGTCCCGGTCCAAGATTCCTTTACACGCCACGCGCAGCTCCACTTTAGTCAGGCAGGGACTGTTAAAGAGCCCCAGCGAGGTGGCGGCCGACTCGTAGATGTCACTCATTTTCAGTTCAGTGCTGACGCTGTGAAGGAGAAACGGGAAAGATTCGTACACGGGAAAAGACTATTTCCAGTTATAAAACTCAATCATACAGTTAAGCAGTTAATTACGCAAGATATTATATTGATATTATGGAAGATTAGAGAGATTGCGGTACAAGATAGGAAACACGACGATAGGTCGCAAAAAAAAAAGTCCATTCTTTTCTCTATGAAATAACACACTCTGTTCAACTCTCAAAACATTAAAAATCAAAATAATTCATCGTTTGTAAATTCAATTGTCAAGTTTTAGGATTCAGCTTGCCTGGGACAATTTCACGTTTCCACCACAGGGGGCGCCAAAGCGTCAGACACAACGAATAACAACGAATTTCACCAATGAAAATATCCTTAATACAAAGCGTACACTGCCGCTCAAAACATTTAGAGTTTCTATTTTGCATGTTTTATTACCAACTAAATTTTTTTTTTTAAATAAATAAGGACAGAGGAAATAAGGAGGAAATAAACTACCAAAATCCATAAATCTTTGTATTTGTGTGCAAAATGCTAAAATGAAAATAAAATAAAAACAACAATTTTATAATTATGTATTTGCAATTCATGAAATTACAATCATCACTGCATTTCCTGGATGTTTCACAACTTTAAATGGAGCTATAAACAGATAAACAGTATGACATAACTATAAACGGATAATAATAAAAAAAAAACAATTTTTAAGTATGATGTGTCATTCCATAATAAATAAGAAATTGTAATTGTTGGTAAATTGCTGTGGTGTAAGAGGAATAAAACACTCGGGGACGTGCTGTTACAGGAAAACAATCACCTCCAGGGTGGTACCAGTGACTCCACTTCATCACACCACCACATCACATTATGCTTTATCATGCTTTATTCCTTACATATAACAATAACTTTGAGTTTTACTACAATTAGAAAATCTGTCCAATGAAATAACACACAAAACCTTTAAATATTAAAACCCATGATGCAATAAAAAAAAATAATAATAATATTTCTGGTCTAGATTTTCGCTTCCAGGAAACTAAACAGTGTTTCAGCAAACCAGCACCACTATGCAGCTCTGAGTGGGTTACATCATCAAAGGAAAAATAAAACTAAAAACAGCATGACGACAAAAACTATTACACAATTTACTCTGTGAAGCACAATACACGATCAAAAGCCCCCTGTGTGTGTGTGTGTGTGTGTGTGTGTGTGTGTGTGTGTGTGTGTGAGAGAGAGAGAGAGACGGCCAGAGAGAATTTTACGGAATGGATTTGAGACATAAAAGCTGATGAGACTTAAAAACAAACAAGACAGAAAACGCATTTAATAAACATATCAAACAGACATAAAGGAAAGAGTCTCAGTGAAGGAGGCGTGGCCTCTGTGTCTCAGTCACAGTGAAGGAGGTGTGGCCTCTGTGTGTCAGTCTCAGTGAAGGAGGCGTGGCCTCTGTGTGTCAGTCACAGTGAAGGAGGCGTGGCCTCTGTGTCTCAGTCACAGTGAAGGAGGCGTGGCCTCTGTGTCTCAGTCACAGTGAAGGAGGTGTGGCCTCTGTGTGTCAGTCTCAGTGAAGGAGGCGTGGCCTCTGTGTGTCAGTCTCAGTGAAGGAGGCGTGGCCTCTGTGTCTCAGTCACAGCGAAGGAGGCGTGGCCTCTGTGTGTCACCCTCAGTGAAGGAGGCATGGCCTCTGTGTCTCAGTCTCAGTAAAGGAGGCGTGGCCTCTGTGTCTCAGTCACAGCGAAGGAGGCGTGGCCTCTGTGTGTCAGTCTCAGTGAAGGAGGCGTGGCCTCTGTGTCTCAGTCTCAGTGAAGGAGGCATGGCCTCTGTGTCTCAGTCACAGTGAAGGAGGTGTGCCCTCTGTATGTCAGTTCCATTGAAGAAGGTGTGGCCTCTGTTTGTTAGTGGCTTCTGTGCGTCAGTAAAAATGAAGGAGGTGTGGCCTCTGTGCCAATTCCCAATAAAGGAAGCGTGGCCTCTGTGCCTGTCAATCTCAGTGAAGGAGGCGTGGCCTCTATGTCAGTCTCAGTGAAGGAGGCGTGGCCTCTGTATCTGTTAGTCTCAGTAAAAGAGCTGCAGCCTGTCAATAAACTGTACAATACTGTATCTCATATCACATCATATTGCATTGAAAAAGCTTACGTCAAGAGACCTGTCAATCAAGCTTGCTTGTTCTTAGATCATTCTAACCTACAAGTTCAGCTGTTTAGTTTCAAAATTTCCAGGATGTTTAATAAAGAAATATGACCCTGTACTCTCTGGGTGTGTATTCTGACCCCTGACCACGCTGCAGCACAAACACTCTGCCTTTATGCCTTCTGGCTCTGGCTCTCCTCCAACACACTCCGTGATGATTTAACACATCATGTATTAGTGATTTAACACCGTGTGTATTGTGTTTGTCATGAGAATTACTGTAACTGCTCACAGCCTTACAGCTCAATCAAACACCGATTCCCAGCTGCTCCATAAACATCAATCACTGCTGTACGAGCTCAGTGACAGAAGACAGCCTCATCCATCACACACCGGGAGAGCAGAGCTGCAGTGTGTATGTGTGTGAGGGGAAACCTCTGTGATTAGCCAGTCCTGTCTCTTCCGTTGAATTTGATGGGTCCTCAATAAAACCAAGTGGGACACCAATTGATAAACATGAAGAGCTGAGATCCCGATGTCAAAATAACCCTGTTAGCCATGTTATTCATACTGTACGCTTATGGATACTGTGGTTCTATACCCTGAAATACGCTGAAATAGTTGCTAAACAAAGTGAGATTGTTGTGTGTGTGTGTGAGTGTGTATTAATAATGCATGAACGTGCTCCCTGAGCGTGCTGCAGCTGTCAGAAGTTTTGCCATGTTGTCACGAGATCGTCCGAGGTTTGAATCCTGAAGATGCCGTGGCTGGGAGTCTTTTAAAAAAAGCAGAGCGTGACATGGGAGCTCTGGGAATAACGACTCTCTGCAGTTACGGAATTTTTAGATCTGATCAAGAACCTACAGATGTGGCCATATTTTGCAGAAAGTAACATCAACTTTTTAAAAAAAATTTCCATATGCATGAGGGATACAGATTGTGGGCGTGTCTACATCAAATCTCGAAAGTGTAGTTCGGTAAAAATCTTTTCTATAAGACCCGTGTTCTCTCTGTTTACTTTCTGTCTGTAATAAAAGTCTTCTCTGTGATAAAACTCTCACATCCAGGCGGCTAAAAATAAACACAGCACGAGCCGGGTTCTGTCAGGCATCACACATGGTGATATGTCAGGAAAAAAACATTGTGTTGTGCCGTTCTGGGAAAATGATCAACGGCAGGGTGGTGTGATGAAGCAGGGTTACTGTTACCACCCTGAAGCTGATTATTTTCCCAGAACAGCACATCCACGAGTGTTTTATTCCTCTTACACCACAGCAATGTGTCACTAAGTACAACACATCATACTATCTATTCATAGTTGTGGAACATCCATGAAACAACTTCCTGTTGTCACTTACGTTACAGCAGCTATAAACATCGTTCCCTCACCAGCCTCTCTTTATCCTCTCTCTTCGAGTTAATAAAATAAAAAAAAAAAATCACAGCTTGTTACGCATGTTACAGAGAAATCGCAAAGAAGCGTAAACTCCTCTGTCCTGAAGATGTCGGACAACTTAAAGTTACAGCTTTACCTCTGACTGTTACAAAGCGCTGACACTGGAGACTCCTTCCATACATGTTACATAAACTACAGAAAATGTCACCGTATCGACAATTGAGCTGTGAGTGAGCTGTTACTATAGAAACAATAACGTATTAGAACAAGCGCATTAATACAGTATAAACCCTGGATCATAAACACTCATGTGGATCAAGACCATGAGTGTGAGTTAGAGCCGGTACACACCGCTACTGAAAATGAATGATATGTGTATAGAATTCTCAGAATCTCAGAGGAACACAAACACCGGAGAAACTTTGTATGAGCCAGGAGACGGATGGATGTGTTGCCCGCTCTAAATTCTGAATAACAGCCCTCAGTGGAGCTCCTGTTCAGCTCCAACATTTAAAACTACACACACACACACACACACACACACACCCACACACACATAGCCAAAAGAAACAGCAGCCTCCTAACCTCTAGCCAATATATCAATCTATGAAGAGCTGGAAAGAATAGCAAAGAAATGAGAGTTTAATTGCTGCTCTCTCTCTCTCTCTCTCTCTCTCTCTCTCTCTCACACACACACACACACACACACACACACACACATAGTTTTTGTTTGCAGTAAAGACGATCTTAAAGACAGGAATTCCTCAGAGACGGTGTGATGAGAAATTGAATGTGGAAATTTGTATAATTTTAAAATTTACAAATAGTACAAAGTGAGGAAATCTCCTAAATTTAAATTTTGAAATCTTAATTGATTTTCTGATGTAATTCTACACTATATTGATATAACAACACTGTATTGATGTAACTCTACACTCTGTTGGTGTAATTCCACACTATATTGGTGTAACTCTACACTGTTTCTGTCTCTCTGTCTTTTCAGACTCTCTGACTCCCGATGAAGAAACACCAGGAGCCATTCAAATCAGGATATTCTCAATCTTACGCAAATCCGCGGTGATGCCATGAAGATTGGACAGAATCAATATCTTGGACCAACCGTACAGCCCTCTCAAATCTCTACTCTCGCAACTTCAGTTCCAAGCATCGTTTATTTCCCAAATCTCTTTTTACCGGAGGCCAAAAAATTAAATTTCTCCCCCCTTTTGGGCTGCCTGTGTTCAGCATCCCCTTTCCCATCACCCTGCTCACCAGCAGCTAAACCAGCAGCTCATGATACTCTACACACAGAAACGCAACAGTGTCCTGACTAATCTTATAACAGACATGCGGCGATAAAATAACTGATTTGTTTATCCTGACTGAAAATGTCCCATAAGTCGATTTCCATTCTTCCGGTTTAATGAACCGCCAGTGTACTGCGAAAAAAGGGTTAAACTACATTATAGACACAAAAACGTAACATGGTGATGTATATAAATGATACAGAATGCTGTAGACATTTTGTGGGTAATAGGGGTTGCACGATTACTCATTTTTACTAGCTGACCGGTGATTCGAAAAACTAGTCGGCTTTTCTAGAGTTAAAACAGAAACTATTGCTATTGCTGTTGCTATTACAAATTACATTACAGTTTAAAGCTGTTTACAATGAAAGTAAATAAATCAGTTCAATAAATGTGCAAAATGGTAAATCTTTGTATCGTGTTACACTATTTAAGGCATTCAGAAAAAAACACGCTTCAGAAAAAACGTGCACTCGTGTGGACGAGCTGAAACTGACAGCGCTGATCACTACTGCAGCACCACGATAAAATGACTAAATTACTATAAAATACACAAACACAGAACAAATCACATAGAGACATCACCACCACGCACCATAGTTATTACATAGTTCTCATTATCACCAATATTTTCCAGAAATCTGCAAAGGAAATCCCCTAGTTTGACTATATTTAAAAGCAGACTGTTACACAGGTGAGGTAAGGTATTTAAAAGCAGACTGTTACACAGGTGAGGTAAGGTATTTAAAAGCAGACTGTTACACAGGTGAGGTAAGGTATTTAAAAGCAGACTGTTACACAGGTGAGGTAAGGTATTTAAAAGCAGACTGTTACACAGGTGAGGTAAGGTATTTAAAAGCAGACTGTTACACAGGTGAGGTAAGGTATTTAAAAGCAGACTGTAAGGAATAAACTATCTGGTGAGATAAGTAGCATTGCCATGTTTTCGCATGTTTTCCTCTGGGTCCTCCGGTTTCCTCCCACCTCCCAAAAACTTGTCTGACTCTAAACTGGTAAAGGAAATTATTTTCCTACAACGGTTTCCAATTTTTATATTTTTGTATACTTATAGATCCGTTTTTAATGAGGGCAAAGGTGTAGAGATGCTGTCAGGACATTTAAGTTGTTTATTGTGCATTCTTATTGGGCAATTTATTACAATTTATTTAAAGTGACTACACTAGACACCCACATAACACCAGAGCGATGTCAGATTAACTGTCATGAACTGATACTGATAACCGATACCGATATGCGTCCTGCTGTGTTTTTACACTAATTAGCTGTCATTTCATCACGGTACCAATGAGGAAACACCGATGCTGAACGGCAGCTCAACGCATCATCTGAAGAAGCTTCCTGTGAGTGAAATGAGGCTCAGCTGGAGAAACGTGAAGGGGATTGTGGGAGACGAGCACAACTCCACTTCCTGAGGCGTTACAGCGAGTCAATCCCTCAATTTCTCCTTGTAAATCCTTTCAGGAGACTATTACCTGCCTGCTTTTACACGACTCAGCTCTACCTAATCTGTACAGTGACACCGAGCGAGAGCCGAGGGAGAGAGAGGGATTCCCATCACACGTCAAGAGGGAGACAACGATCCACCGCTACAGAAAACACTCTCATTTACCCACAATGCTCCTTTCAAAATGAGATGGAGTAATTGCACAGGCTTTAGAACGTTTAGGCTTCATGTTGGGATATTATAACTGTCCAAGGCCTCCTTCACTGAGACTGACAGACAGACACTTAGGCCATGCCTCCTTTACTGGGACTGACAGATACTGAGGCCATGCCTCCTTCACTGAGACTGACACAGAGGCCACACCTCCTTCAATGGGATTGACACAGAGGCCACACCTGCTTTACAGGGGATGGGTTCAGAGGCTGGTGGTCTTATTTTCAAAGTTAATTATTTTTAAATTAGCAGGGGAAAAAAATCTTCTTAAAAAAACCCTACCACAAAGAAATAAATCACATTTCACACATCTAAATATGCTCCTGTCTTTTTAGGCTTTAGGCTTTATGAGAAAACAGGTCTTTTATCTTTTTAAACCTACTCTGCACATCAAACCAGAGCTCAACAGAAAGAGGATTCATGCCAGATTTGGAATGTCAGAGAGGAGGAGAAGAAGTGGATTTCACACGCTGTCTCATTAGCCTTAAATCTGAAGTGTGTGCTTATTTACTCGGATTTGATCTATTACATTTACAATGGAGACACTAACAAGGCCTCAGGCTCCTCGTCAGACGCCTAGCTCGTTATCTTCCTGAGGTGAGATAATTAAAGAATACTTATTATGCTTTATGAATATCAAAAGCGTCCGCAGTCAGATAGCTAGTGTGTGTGTGTGTGTGTGTGTGTGAGAGAGAGAGAGAGAGAGAGAGAGAGAGAGAGAGAGAGAGGGAGACCCAGAAGCCTATAAAATCTAAAGAAAAGCCAGGTAAGGACATGGCAGAGGCTCTGAGCAATAAAGCGCAAAGGTAAAGCAATTAACCTGCTCAGCTCAGGATGTGTGTATAAATAAACAGCTCGTTTCCTGAGTGCTAACATGCTAATGAATCATCCCTGAGCTTCACAGGATGTCTCTACAGAAATAAAAAATAAAGTGCATGTGGGAATTATTCTTAACAGATAAATAGGTTAATTAGAGACCCAAACGTTAATGCAGGTTCATGTAGGGACTCACCACCTGAGAATCAGGAGGTAGAACTGGTGTAGAAGCCATTTCAGACACTATATACAGGTAGTGCACAGACACAGAGAAGCCACGCCTTTTTTACCGAGACTGAGAAACATAGAGAAGACACGCCTCTTTTACTGAGACTGATAGACATAGAGAAGACACATCCCTTTTACTGAGACTGATAGACATGGAGAAGACACACCCCTTTTAGTGAGACTGATAAGACATAGAGAAGACTAGTTTTACTGAGGCTGAGAGACAAAGACACACCCCTTTTACTGAGACTGAGAGACATAAAGGCACACCCCTTTTACTGAGACTTATAGACATAGAGAAGCCACACCCGTTTTGCTCAGACAGATAGATAAAGACACACCCCTTTTACTGAAACTGATAGACATAGAGAAGACACGCCCCTTTTACTGAGACTGATAGACATGGAGAACACACGCCCCTTTTACTGAAACTGATAGACATAGAGAAGACACACCCCTTTTACTGAGACTGATAGACATGGAGAAGACATGCCCCTTTTACTGAGACTGATAGAGAGAGAAGCCACGCCCCTTTTACTGAGACTGGTAGACATGGAGAAGACCTGCCTCTTTTACTGAGACGAACAGACATAAAGAAGCCGTGCCACTTTTACCGAGATTGACAGACAAAGAGAAGCCACACCTCCTTCAATGAGATTGATAGACATGAAGATATAACTCCTTTTACTGAGATTGACAGACAAAGAGAAGCCACACCTCCTTCAATGAGATTGATAGACATGAAGATATAACTCCTTTTACTGAGATTGACAGGCACATAGGCCACACCTCCTTCACTGGTGCCAGTATATTTCAGCCCAAAATCTGGTTGCCTCTGCCAAGAGGTTAAGACTTGGCTATAGATGAACCTTTCAAAATAATGACCTCAAACACACATCCATAGCAACAAAGAAATGAGAAGGAACACAAAATCTATTTTAAACTCTTAAGTAACATCTATAACTTGGGAATAGAAGTACGAAAAAATAAAACTATACAGCATTCCCATGTGTTTAGGCTTAAAATATCACTCTTTACATGTATAATTCATGTTCCAGTCTTACTAGGGCTGAGAGGGGGCGTGTTAAAACATATCGATCTGAGGTAACCAGTTTCTGCCCCTTTGCCCCAGCAAATTGTCGAAATAAATGAATAAATAATGACAGGACAACGTCAATAAAGACAGAGTAGCGTGTCAAATGTCAAATTAGTGGCCTGTGACACCTGAAGTAGCCTTAAAACGCTTTAATAAAAGCTAACCAGCTAGTTAGCTAACATCCGTGACGAAGCTTCAGCGGTTACCTTGACAACCGCTCACCACAAAGTATACTAGCATACTAAAAGTGCTTCAAATTAGTGCTTTGACATAGTGTACCACAAGTACTGTACTAACCTTACATACTATCTAGTACAATAGTGTGTAACACCTGTAATAGTTTTTATTGAACAAACTCAATATGTAAATATTATCTCATGGCACAAGCTCGTGAGGATTTCATCGGTGAATGTGTAATATGAACTCAAATTAACTTTAAACTTTCTATTATAACTACAATTATTAAAACTTTTTTTTTTTTTTTTAATATTTGAACTATTCGAAGCTAAATTACACTTTGTATACTCAATTTATACCGGAGTTATATTCCTCAATTGTTTATATTCTAATACAATAATGATGCTATTTACATATTAACCAATAATTAGTGTAAAAGTTAAACAACATACCAAATTCCACAAATTTATTCTTCACAGTGTATTTCCATGTCTTAAACATGTTTCCAGAGTGTACTCTATATGCATCCTACTACACACTATCATTTAAGACAGTAAACAGGTTATATTCCAGGTCTCCATTAAAAACAAACTAAAGAGGCGTGACCAGAGAAAGAGAACAACTTACCTTAAACATGGAAGAAATAAATCCAGGCAGTTGAGGGTTTAATGAAGAAATGAAACAGAGGAAAGTGTGTAAACGTTTCCTCCATGCAGGCAGTAAAACTCCATCCTGAGCTCAGGTGTTGAGAAGCGGTGCAGAGGAAGCTAAGAGGACTAAAGAGGAATATAGAGGAATGTGGAGGAATAAATAGGAATATGGAGGAATAAAGAGGAATATAAAGGAGTAGAAGAGGCTGAGAGTTTTCTGCACAGAGTGTTTGGTGTTTCTGCTCCTCTCTACACTGAGCTTTACACTGACACTCCGGATTGCTCGGGGTTTTATTATAACCTACTGCTGCTGACACGCGGTTATTTAACTGGAGAAACAGTGACATCTAGCGGTCAGGGGCGTTTCTAGGATTTGAAAACATCAGGAGCCCAAAACATGGGGGGCATTTTTATGCAATAGATCTAGTTTATTAAGTAACACAAAGTAATTATACAAAGTCTTTATCCATCTATCCATTTTCTATACCGCTTATCCTTACTGGGTCGGGGGGAACCTGGAGCCTATCACAGGGAGCACGGGGCACAGGCGAGGGACACCCTGGACGGGGTGCCAGTCCATCACAGGGCACAATCACACACACATTCACACACCCATTCACACACTATGGACACTTTTGAACATGCGAATCAGCCTACAGTGCATGTCTTTGGACTGAGGGAGGAAACCGGAGAACCCGTAGGAAACCCACGAAGCACGGGGAGAACATGCAAACTCCGCACACACATGGCCATGGCGGGAATCGAACCCTTGACCCTGGAGGTGTGAGATATATATATATATATATATATATATATATATATATATATATATATATATATATATATATATATATATATATATATTAGATTAGATTAGATTAGATTAGATTCAACTTTGTTGTCATTACACATGTATAAATACAAGGTAACGAAATGCAGTTTAGCATCCAATCAGAAGTGCAAGAGCAGCAAGTGCAATATATACAGTATGTGCACTTATGTTCAGATAAATTAAATGAGCAGTTATGTACACATAAGGGCAGTGTAACAGGTGGGAATAAATAAATTAGCAGTGTAAGAGGTGGGGATAAATTAGCATTAATATACAGTAAATATACAGATGAAGTATGGGCAAAATATACAGATGTTCTATATTAAAGGGCAAATATACAGGTGTAGTATGGACAAATATACAGATGTGTTATAAATATATTCAGACCAAAACCAGCAGGTTTAGGAACAGCTTCTTCCCCACAGCTGTTTCCCTACTGAACTCTGTCCCCCGCTGAACCCTCTCTCTCTCTCTCTCTCTCTCTCTCTCTCTCTCTCTCTCTCTCTCTCTATCTATCTATCTATCTATCTATCTACATATATATATATATATATATATATATATATATATATATGTATATATATATGTATATATATATATATCAGTATACATGATATACTGATATATACAGTATATCAGTGGTGTAGTCCTAAAATAGTCCTAAAAAAAAAAAAAAAAGTGGTTTAGCATTACCCAGTCACCTTTTACACCTATTACACAGTCACCCAGTCTACCTTATATACTGTATTACGATACATCACAATGTAGCACAAAACATCATATCCTTTTCACATATTACATCAAGAGTGTTACTGCTCAGTACCAGTTATTTTACTGTTTAAATGCTTTACTGTTTAAATGTAATAAAAGTGCAAACGTAATTAAATGACAATTGACACCAATTAAGGAAAAGCACAAGGCAGTAATTTCAATAGAGATTTTTTTATTTGTAACTTTGCCAACACAGTATCTCAGAGTGAATATTTAACTACAGATTATTTGTTAATCAGTTGGGGATAAAAAAAATAATAATAATAATCCCATAAAGGAAACGTGGAGAAAATTACCCTCATTTAAATGTAGAGTAAAATGAATAAAGGACATTAGAGAACAGCTGTAATGGAGGATACAGAGAAAACACTTTGCTAAAACGGCCATAAGAGGATTCCAACTCCTGAGCCTTCCAAGAGGAGGACTATCACATGGAAGTGCTTTTTTGAATCATTTCGCCAAAAAAACACGCGATACAGTTAAAGGGGAAGCTAACACACGAGTAGATTAATGACTCCTGAAGCAACAAGACAGAAGTCGCTAATATTGATCCATAGAAGACATTATATGCAAACAGCCCTGGGGGAAAAGTAAGTATACGTGCATATGGCCCCAAATACACGCGCGCCTGTGTGTGTGAGGAGAGAGAGAGCTTTTAGCAGTCAGCATCCCGTACTGTAAACAACAACAGCGCCGTTGTTATTGTTGTTGTTGTGACTTTAATCCGTTGCAAATCCGCTGTGATTTATTAATGTGTTGAATGTGTTGAAACTTTGTCCTGTGCATCAGTACCAATAAAGCTGATCTATCTGTCTATCTATCCACCGAGCAGTGGTCTTGATGTCCATGTTCAATGTCGCACAGCGAGTTTGGATTGAATTTAATAGCGCACTGAACATTAGAGGTGTTTTGGTGGAATCCACGTGACACCTCACGCGTCGACAGAACGGTGGTTGTGACGTCACAGTCAGTGGAACGCGCCTCGTTCCCGAAACGAACGCAGAGGCTCAGTCTTTCACTGAACTTCACACTGACAAGCTGTTTATCAGACGTGTTAAGGTGAAGGTGATATGATCCTTTCTTTCAAGAGTTTCGCAGGATTTGCAGCGTGTGCAGCTGGAGCTGTAGCCATGGCTGCTGGAGTGTATTATGTTCATAAGCGTTCCAGTATGGAGGCCTTCGAAGGCACACCTGTCGACGAAGGTAGAGTTATTTCCATGAGAGCTTCTCGGTCCTGGTGTAACCAGTACCGTTAAATGTCATTTAAACCAAACAGTTTTCAGTCAGGGATGTAGTCAGACCTTTTAGGCTACAGTGTGGTTTGCTTTTGCATTTAGGTCCAGTGCAGATGGTCTCTTCAGGCTTTCTGCATTCTTCTGAAGGATACGAGGACATGCTGATGGACCGGGCCACCCCTGAGGTACTCCTCAAACCCCAGTCACGTTCATTTAGTAGCTAGTGTCTAAACACGTGTGTAAAAGTAAAGAAAGCCTACAACATTTTTGAAGATAAAAAGCAAGGTGAGTGAGAAGAGCCTCACGTTAAACATATCTTCTCAAATGAATCTGAGTACCAATACAACTGAGAAACGAAAATATCTCCACACTGGAAGTGATGTTCACCTCTGCCTTAAAACTATCCAAGAGACACAATACACACTCTGACCAGACAGTGTTAAGTTCTGATCAGTAATTTATTGATCATATACTGGGTCTCATTAAGACATTTTCTGATCTCCGGCTGTCTTTCAGGGGCGTGAGCAAAAGCGCCAGGCTCACAGAGTCCTGAAGGAGAAGTACGAGGAGATGAAGGAGGTGGTGAAGCAGAATGAGGAGTTACTAAAGGTAAGCTCTTTTATGATCATATACTGAATATTAATATGTTTTATTTGATATGCATAATAAAAATTCACTTTACTTTTTTTTTATTAAAGCAAAGTGACCACTTTAGCACTAAAGTTTGAAGCTCTTCTACCACATGGTTGTCTTCTAGGAGCTGGAGCGCGAGCGGCAGGGTCACACCACCCTTTTGTCCCAGTATAAAGACATTAAGGTAAGCTTTTTTTTCTTATGAAACCACGACTGCTGTTGTGTGTGTGGAAGAAACGTTTTGTAGCCAGAGGAGTAAATACGTAATGTTGGGGATTTTAAACATTCGTTCATTGGGCCACCGTTCAGTATTTATCACTGCAGCTCATAACTGATCTCAACCAGATGTCCTGTGGAGCTTTCTTAGCAAGCTTTCTATCTAATATGACTGAGTAAGCTAGCTAACCGTCTTTCTAAACAACAATGTCCATTCCAAATCGGGGGACTCTTGTTTATAGAGGAAAACAATAGCCACCTAATGATATTTGATCAGATTTATACTGATCACTGGACACACTCTCATAATCTACTACAAAGCTAATATACAGTGCTGCTTTGTCTGTATTTTGTATCTGTTTAGAACACATCTGTTCAATTTCATCTTTAGTGTAAAAGTAAATAAAGTGAATAAATACCCTTTGGTCACTGAATTTCCAGGTCTCCCTCGCTAAAGCTGAGAAGAGTGCTCAGAATGCTCTGGAGTCCAATACTCAGCTGGAGCACGAGAACTCCACCCTGAAGGACCAGGTCAAAACTCTGCAGGATTCAGTGGAGAAGCTGGAGGGAGAAGTCCATGAGTCCCACGGGATGTATGAAGAGAAATTGAAATTGAGAAAAGCCTTTTCCTTATTAAAGGAAATCAGTTCGAAAACTGAATTAATTGTTTTAGGTGATTTTAATATAAACTGGATAGAAAAAGCTAAGAGACATCAACTCAAAAGTATATTAGATCAGAATAATCTTACACAAATGATCCTTGGCCCGACTAGGGTTACTCAGTCAACACAAACTCAGATAGATTTAATTTTTAGTAATAAACCTGAAAGAATTATAAAAAGCTATAATTTGGTAACCGGTATGTCAGACCACAATTTGACCTTAATTGTAAGAAAGTTGACAAAACAACGATTTTTATATAGACAAGAGGGTAAAAGCTTTTTTAATATTATACCAAAATCCCTAGTCGGTCAATTTGAGGAGAAGTTAAAGCACCTGGACTGGAACGATGTACTACGGTCTGGGGATTTAGAGAAAGCATTTAATACTATGATGGATAGAGTTAATAAAACTAAAAATGAATTTTGTAAAAATGTCTCTTACTCGAATAAAATACATTTGCCATGGTTAAATGAACATCTCTGGAAGCTAATGAAGCAGAGAGACTTGGCATTAAGGGCTGCTCTTAAGTCTAAATTACCACATGATAAGAGAAAATTCCAGGATCTGTGAAATAAAGTAGTAAAAAAATTAAGGCAGGCCAAAGCTGATTATTTTATTAAATTAACTGATGACTCTAAAGGAAATAGTAAATTAATTTGGAAAAATATTGATAAAATTACAAAGAAGGGGAATAAAGCAGTTCAAAATTGGGCTATAAAGGACCGATCAAAATTAACAGAAGATAAAGAACAAATAGCTAAAATTTTTAATTCATTCTTTTTGAATTCTGTACAGTGTCTGGCCAGGAATTTTGGTGCTAGATCAGGAGTACTAGAACCTATAAACAATGAAACTCCTGTCTTCATAATTGAAAATGTCTCAGAATCTACTGTAATGAAAATATTTGATCATTTGAAAGGATCTAGGTCTAAAGATGTTTATGATATCGATGCACGATTTTTTAAAACTTATAAATCATCTCTTTGTAAACCTCGAACACATCTGATAAATCTGTCAATAACAAACTCCTATTTTCCATCTTGCTGGAAGGCGGCAGTAGTGATACCTATTTTTAAAGCAGGTGATAGGACTCTCCCATCAAATTATAGACCCATAAGTATCCTTCCAATAGCATCGAAAATTGCAGAAAGGGTCGTTTGTGACCAATTAGTTTCTCATTTAAATGAAAGTGAAGTGAATTTACATCCAGTGCAATTTGGGTTTCGAAAGAACCATTCAACAGAAATGGCTAATTGTTTTTTTGGTCGAACAAATTAGAAGTCAACTTGAGAAAGGTGGTGTTGTTGGAGCTGTGTTTTTAGATCTTGCAAAGGCATTTGATACCGTTAATCATAACTGCTTAATTTCCAAACTTCAGAATTTTAATTTATCTGCTACTGCCTTGACCTGGATGAAATCATATCTGACTGAGAGGAAACAATGTACAAGAGTGGTTGATAAGTGTTCTTCTTTTGCTAGCTGTCCTATAGGGGTCCCTCAAGGGTCTATTTTAGGACCCATTTTATTTAGTATTTATATTAATGATCTCCCTCAAGTATGTCCAGGTGTTAACGTTCAGATGTATGCAGATGATACTGTGCTTTTTGTTCATGCAAGAACTAAAGAACTTGTTGCAAGCAAATTGACATCTGCAATGGCGGAAGTCTCAGATTGGTTAAATAAGTCTTGTTTGTCTTTTAATGTAAGCAAGACAGTTTGCATGTATTTTACTGCACGAAAACACAACTCGGTGAATCCACACATCGTGTTTAATGGTGAAGTAATCAAATGTGTGACTCATGTCAAATAAATTGAAATTGAAAATTGAAAGTCTTTATTGTCATTGTACAGGTACAACGAAATTGAAGTGCAATCCTTTTGGTGCATAATCTAAATACTGAACTAAAACTAAATATTTAGGAATTATAATTGATCAACACCTGTCTTTTAAAAAAAACAAGTAAGAAGGGTTATAAATAATGTTAAATTTAATTTAAATAATTTCAAAAACATCAGGAACCAACTGTCTCAATCAGCTGCATTACTTTTTGTACATACATTGATTCTCCCTCATTTGTCATATTGTATAACAACTTGGTCACAGGCAGGTGCGACTACACTTAAGCCTGTGTACTCCCTCCATAAACAAATTCTGAAAGTGTTAGACAAAAAACCAAGGGACGATCATTATTGTACCATTTTGAAAAAGTTCAAAAATTTTTAAAATTTTGATAATTTTGTATTTTACAGTGATGTATGCCTGATGTATAAAATTATCCATAGTCTTGCTCCCTCTCCTCTTAGGGGATGCCTGGCCCATAACGGCAGTGCCGGTAGGACTAGAGCATCTGGTAGGGGAGACTTGGTACCGCAGTATAGAAAAACAGCCTTTGGTCAAGCAGCGTTTTCGGTTAGAGTACTGAGGATATGGAAATCCTTACCTATAAACATCCGAAGCATTGACAGCTTCATAGTTTTTAAAACCAAGCTTAAGTACTGGCTACTATCAGAACAAATCTGTAACCACTAATGACTGTGTTGTAAGTTCCATGTTTTTATATACTGATTTTATTAATCTTGCATTCTTGGATATATGTATTGTGATGTTCTATGTGGTGTATATGTAATACTGTAAGTTATTTTATTTGTTTACCTGCCCAGGGACACCAGATGTAAATTAGCTATTAGCTAACTCTGGTGCAATTACTTTTAATTGTGCATTGTCCCTGTAAAAATAAACAATAAAGTAAAGTAAGTAAAGTATCAAACAATATGGCAAATATTGAGAAAAGAAAAATAAAAATTCACCTGTACCTAAAAACCTTTCAAGAGAGAAAATACACACTTTGACCAGACAGTGTAACATTTTGATCAATTATTTACTGATCATAATCATACAAGCCAACACTGCAGTTTTAATTATATCACAGCATCTGTTTACAACTATGCATTTTCAAAAAAAATAAATAAATAAACTGAAAAGGCCCATTGCAGATGTGAACATTAAGCTCTGACATGGCTGTGTTTTAGGAGCAGGAGCAAGAGCGTCAACATTACAGCGACCTTTTGTCCCATTATGAAGACACTAAGGTAAGCTCTTCTTCTCTTCATTTTAAATGTGATGAACTGTTAATCTGGGGAGGATGTTTCAACAAGACAATGACCCTATAAATACAGCCAAAATACCTCAAGAAGGTTTAGCCAATCTACTGACTTCAATCCCATTGAAAATGTACTGAATTGAAGATGAATTGCTGAGAGGAATTGGACAAAACTGACCCACAATCCTGCTGAAAGCTTATTAGTTCTTACTGTATATGTCTCCAAGCTGTAATTACTAATAGTGGCTTTGAGACAAAGTGCTAATGTTGGTCATTTGTAGTGTCTGAAAACCTTTGATCAATTTCATGCACTCAGAATAATCTGGAGCACGAGAACTCCAACCTGAAGGACCAGGTCACAACACTGCAGGACTCAGTGGAGAAGCTGGAGGGACAACTCCATGAGACTAACCGCAGACATGAACAGAAATTGAAGGTAAGTGAGAAAAGCCTTAATAACAATTTAGAGGTGCACATAAAAAGAGACTTTTATGACCAAAAGTTAAAAAAAATAAAAAATACCTGCAAGTAAAACTAAAAATAGCGCTCCACAAGTGATATGTTAAAACCACAGCAACACTGCTGCAACCTTTTCTACATTTTCATCACCTTTCAAACACAAACAAGTGTTTGTGCTCACAGTACGTCTGCACGTGTGTGTTTCTTCATGCTCGTCATTTAGCGACACTTTGTCCATCGTACATATCCCCAAATTTTTTGTTGGTCGTCAAAAGTGTCTGAACATGTGTGTAAAAAGTAAATAAATCCTATGACGTTTTACATTTATGGCATTTGGCAGACGCCCTTATCCAGAGCGACTTACATTTATACATCTGAGCAATTGAGGGTTAAGGGCCTTGCTCAAGGGCCCAACAGTGGCGGCTTGGCGGTGCTGGGATTTCAACTCACAACCTTCCAATCAGTGGTCCAACGCCTTAACCACTGAGCTACCGCTGCCCTATGCATTTTCGATGGTGAACTTCCAAGCTCAGGAGGACAGAAGGAAGAAGCTGGAGGAGATGCTTTTAGAGGTGGTCAAAGAGTCCGAGAAGAAAAGCAGGGTGAGTGAGAAAAGCTATGCATTTTCAAAAAAAAAAGTGAAGTGGCCCGTTGCAGATGTGAACATTAAACACTCACATGGCTGTGTTTTAGGAGCTGGAGCGAGAGCGACACAATTACAGCGACCTTCATTCCCATTACGTAGACACTAATGCAAGCTCTTCTTCTCATTAAGCCACGCCTGCTATTGTGTGTGGAAGAATATTTTTGTAGAAGTAAATAAAGCTAATAATATTTTTTGTTGAACTTCCAGTCCTCTCTGGATGAGGCTGAGGAGAGAGTTAAGACTGCTCTAAAGTCCATCGCTCAGCTGGAGCACGAGAACTCCACCCTGAAGGACCAGGTCAAAACACCGCAGGACTCCGTGCTACAGAGTTCCAAATCACACAGGACACAAGGCGCTAAAGGTAAGTGAGAGAAGCTTTCCATTAAGCCGTACTTTCTGAATAAGATGAGGACTCTGCTTTTGCTGCCTGTTGAACTGCACTACAGGCTGAACTCCTGATTCCCAATAACACTCCTGCTAACATTGTTCTGTTTTCCCTCTTTTCAACATGGAATCAATGAAGTCAAAGAAGCGGAAAAAAGATCAACGACGACGGAGCTGCACATCGATTAACATGATGAAAATAAAAAAATATTAAATGAAATAAAAGATGATCTATGAAATATTTTTAAATGTTCAGTTTATATTAGGGTTGTCACGATACCATGAACATATCTTACTGCACTATACCAGCTGAAGTTTCACGATACCACGCAATATTGCGTTAATTCATAACTCAAATCTACAAAATGAACCAAAGTTACAGAAATACATCGATATAAATGAAAACAGACTGAAATTTTCCTCTGAATACTTTCTTAATGAGAATGAATAACTGGCTGTTGGAAAAACTCAAGAACAATCATACAGTTGGCAAGTAACTAATTCAATGTGCCACATATTTTCATCTGTTGTTCCCTCGAGCAATGACCTCATGCAAATGGAAATTGTCCTCAGAGCACTGGAGAATAAACACATTAGGAATAAAATATAGCAAGACAAACAGCGCCTCCGCCATAGCGGACAATTAAGATATTGTTAAACATCATATAACCGATATTATCAAAGATAACATGACATTTAGCGAGAAAATATTATTCCTTTTAATGTAATTGTTTTTGGAGATATGAGGTTGCCATCGCATATGGTAGCATACTGTAGTGTCCTCTTTGCGTGGCACAGAACAAGTCCATAGATTAATGTTCCATTGATTTATGGACACAAGAAATATTTGCAGCTGTTGTCAATTCATCAATAATAGGAAGCATGTATCAATATGAGAATTAATATATATATTTTAACAGTGAGAGACAGAATAACAACAAAAAAATTCAGAAAAATGCATTTCAAAAAAGTTATAATTGATATCAATTAATTGATTTGCATTTTAATGAGGGAAATAAGTATTTGATCCCCTATCAATCAGCAAGATTTCTGGCTCCCAGGTGTCTTTTACACAGGTAGCGAGCTGAGATTTGGAGCACTCTCTTAAAGGGAGTGCTCCTAATCTCAGTTTGTTACCTGTAAAAAGACACCTGACCACAGAAGCAATCAATCAATCAGATTCCAAACTCTCCACCATGGCCAAGACCAAAGAGCTGTCCAAGGATGTCAGGGACAAGATTGTAGACCTACACAAGGCTGGAATGGGCTACAAGACCATCGCCAAGCAGCTTGGTGAGAAGGTGACAACAGTTGGTGCGATTATTCGCAAATGGAAGAAACTGTCAGTCTCCCTCTGTCTGGGGCTCCATGCAAGATCTCACCTCGTGGAGTTTCTGAAGTTCCCGTCTGAAGTTTGCCTGAATGATTCAGAGGAGAACTGGGTGAAAGTGTTGTGGTCAGTTGTGGTCAGATCTCTTTGGCATCAACTCAACTCGCCGTGTTTGGAGGAGGAGGAATGCTGCCTATGACCCCAAGTCATAACATCATACCCACCGTCAAACATGGAGGTGGGAACATTATGCTTTGAGGGTGTTTTTCTGCTAAGGGGACAGGACAACTGCACTGCATCAAAGGGACGATGGATGGTGCCATGTACCTTCAAATCTTGGGTGAGAACCTCCTTCCCTCAGCCAGGGCATTGAAAGTGACCTTAATGACTTGGAGAGGATCTGCAAAGAGGAGTGGGACAAAATACCTCCTGAGATGTGTGCAAACCTGGTGGCCAACTACAAGAAACGTCTGACCTCTGTGATTGCCAACAAGGGTTTTGCCACCAAGTACTAAGTCAAAGGGGTCAAATACTTATTTCCCTCATTAAAATGCAAATCAATTTATAACTTTTTTGAAATGTGTTTTTCTGGATTATTTTGTTGTTATTCTGTCTCTCACTGTTAAAATACACTTACCCTTAAAATTATAGACTGATCATTTCTTTGTCAGTGGGCAAACGTACAAAATCAGCACGAGCTCAAATACTTTTTTCCCCCCCCACTATATATATATATATATATATATATATATATATATATATATATATATATATATATATATATATATATATATATTTTTTTTTTTTTTTTTTTCTCTTTTTTTCCCCCTCATGCTGACAAGGTCCTCAGTCTGCATGTTTTAGTCCACGGACCCATACTTCTCAACCATGGTGTCTATTGTTAAATACAATAATTTCAATCGGATTTGTGCACCTGCAATGAAGAATTTGAGAAGGTGTAACTGTTGTGTTTTGTTTGTGGGAGAGAAAAAAAAATTGATGATCCCAAGCATACCTCAAATCCCACCAAGGCTTGGTTACAGAAGAAGTCCTGGAAGATTCTACAAGTCACCTGACTTGAACCCCATAGAAAGTCTCTGGTGGGATTTGAAGAAGGCGGTTGCAGCACGCAAACCCAAGAATATTACTGAACTGGAGGCCATTGCTCAAGAGGAATGGGCTAAGATTCCTCAGAAACGCCGCCAGAAGCTGGTGTCTGGCTGTGCATCTCGTTTGCAGCAGGTCATAACAGCCAAAGGGTGCTCTACTAAGTACTAAAGGTGCTTGCCATGAAGGGGTTGAATAATTTTGAGACTGGAGAAGTCATTATAAGTTGCATTTTCAGTTGAACTTGGTTAAACCACTTGAAGCATTCGTTGTGTTGAACTATTTCAATTGGTTTTGTTTGATTTGTTCATTGCAAACAGCTGAAGGTCTGTCAATGTTGACAGTAAACCTGATTTGCAATGGGGGTTGAATAATTTTGATTGCAACTGTGTATTTATACAGCTCTCTCTTATTTCACGCCAATATTTTTACTTCCCTCGTCTTATTTACACTGCTCTAACACTTACATTCCCATCTAAGATCAATAATGTATTTAAAATATATTTTTTAAAACTTATTATTTTTTTTAAATCACAAAATCAGAGACACAGGACTGTGTGTTTTCCCTCGTGTTTTATTGCATGATTGTCTTTAAAAGATATTTGGAAAAGGAAAATATACACAGGTTTAACATTCACACAGGGGGAAAAAAAAAACCTTAAGACAATGATTAATTATTGATTAAATGATTAAATTGGAATTAACGTGTGTGTGTTAAGAGTTCGGTTTTGGGTTGTTGTTCATTTTAACCTCAAAGATCTTTGGTGATAATGAATCCTAAATGTGTGTGTTACTGTCAGACAGCATTGTTAATAAGGAATGTTAATGATAAAGCATTATGAGTCGTCTAAGCTTCTTATACACGGTTTAATGTGGTCATTTAGATTCATATAAAAAATATACTCGGAATATATATAAAAATTTATGCGGAATATTCGAATAATTAATTAGCGCTAATTTGTAAATTGCTGGAAAAATCGGAAGGTGCTTGTTCAAGTCAGAATATTATTATTTTTGGATAGAATTGCAATCCGTTTGTGAGGTCAGGCATTTAAACAAGCGAACAGCTGGCCACACACACACACACACACACACACACACACACACACACACACACACACACACACACACACACACACACAGGTCCATCGATTATCTTTTCTACACTAATTGTATTTTCACTCAGTATAAAAAAAAAAAACTCATGGTCACTAAATTACATCAGAATTACACATAACCGAATCCTCTGAGGCATCATGGGAACGAGAAAGGACTCTCCTCACTTAAGACCATATCTATAAGGAATAAAAAAACATCTGTACACCCCTGGCCAGCTGTTTTCACACTCACTCACTCTCACGCTCATCAGAGCCACAAGAAAGCATGATTAGGAGAGATTTGGAGTGAATCACAGCGCAGAAACATGGTGTGGCTAAACCGTTCTGTGGTTAAAACTCAGTAATACTTACAATTAAGTAGAAATAAAGTTCGGAAAATGACACTCGGATATGATTAAATATCCGGACTGATTAAAAGGGTCGCTGGCGGTGTGATAGTTTGCAGCTGGATTTTAAAAATTCGCATTCACACTAGCAATGTCGAAGAACGAGAACGTCATTTTCTGCTCAGCGTTATGCAAATTAGCTGCGATGCGGTTCCTCTGACTAATCCCATGTTCTCCCAGTTCTCTCTCACCGCTTCACTTCCTTCTCCTTAATCCAAACATGGAGAGAAAACTGAGAAGTGCAGTCTTTTGTACAAAACTAGCCTGCGTTTTAAAATACTTGTATAATACAGAAACGTGGATTAGTATATGTATGTATATAAAAACGTGGTACAGGCCACGCCCACATCTGGCCGACTCATTACACAAAACCTCTAAAAAGATCCATTATTTAATTTGGGATTCGTATACCGTTGCACTTAGGTTTGTCATTTTAGAGAATTTAAATATAAAGCATTTTTAGACTCCAGTTTCAGTGCTGTTTTTAACACAACCTCGTCGACTTCCCTTCTTCATTCCCTTCTGATTGAGTCCCTGCTGCGTCTTAAAGGCTGTTTCATTCATTTTATACATTTATCAGCTCAGCGGATGAGTTAACCGACATCGTAGTGGACTTGAGTGAGAGAGAAAAACGTAAAGAGAAGCGATAACAAACTCAACATCTCCAAAATATATCTGATTAGCCGTGTTCGAATTGGGTTACTGCAAAACTTATCATTTGATAACTCGGAGGAAATAAACAGAAGGGAATTCACTTCAGGTGCGTCATTCCCTCTACCGTGTTTCAGCGTTTTACTAAGGAAAAGTTCTGCTCATCGGTACGTTCACGTGTACGTGTGTGTACTTGACGCGACATCATCACAGGAAGCGACCGGAAAACAAAAACATCTTTCTATTCAGTGGTTGCAGTCGGTGTCAAGGAGTGAAGGAGTCGGCTCTTTTAGGTGAACGCTGAGATCTGAATACAAAGTGATGCTATTCTGTTGATTAGAAGGTAGAGTAAGAGTTTCAGCCATAGTCAGGTAAAGAAGAACAATCAGTGGTTACAATATCGCAGACTTTGTCTGGTTTAGAGCGGGGGGGGGAATGGCAACGAGTCATTTTAGCACCAAAAGAGTCGACTCGGAGTCAAATGATCTGATTCACCGCAAACAGAACTCCTAACATGTTCACACTGGCAGGTGATCAGTCACACCTGGAGGAACGATCTCTGCTACTTCCTTCCAAAGTTTTATTTTTCTTTTCTTAGTTAGTGGAAACTAATTGCAGGTAGGAACTAAACAGCAGGGAACTGAAGAAATGTCGGACCACGCGCGGTGTAGGATTGGTCCGAGGAATCACTCGAGGCGATCGTTTGGGTTTGTCGATTCTTTAGAACAGTAAACTAATTGTAATTTGACTAAAATTGAGAAAGTTGCAGTTAAATGTCATTTGTTTTCTGCAACTGTGGCTCACACGTACGCAGAAGACGAACAGTCGCCTGCAGCTTTGTCGCTCGCTAGCGTGAAGGCAGGAAGTCCACAGCGGCTTTCGCTCTATCACCTGCTCCTGATTTCCGGGTTCTTGTCCAAGCGGCAGCACGAAAACGTTCGAGGAAAAACTCAAACTCCTCCTTCTCATGTTCCGGTTTAAAAAGCAGCTCAGGAATAAATCCAGTACTCCAAACATGCACTTTTCTACACTGCTTCTTAAATTCTAACACCATTACAATACGCACTGTGATATTTAAAAGCGTCATCATGTGACAGTTTAAAGGAGGCGGTCTAGAAACACATCGGTTTTGTTTAGTTATTGCGTCGTTTGGAGCAAACCGCCAACCTTAAGGAGCCTGTGTGTATATATAAAGTGAAGTAAAGCTGGTGCACGCTGTCAGATTAGAAAATATTCATGCTGGTGACGATATCGTGTGCATACAATATGTAATTTAACCACTGATTAATATTAAGCCTACCGTGACATAAAAGAATAATTTTTTTTTTTAATTTTTAAAAAATAGTAAAATGATCCGATGTTAGTGTGAGAATGTCTTGACATTTGATCGGAATAAAAACGAACGAAAAACGTCATCCGAGGAATTTCTACAAACACATCCTGTGACACGTGGAATTACTGGGCACACGTGACGCTCCTCTAAAAGGAGGGACGTCTTTATTTCTGCGCTGCCGTAGGAAGCTTCCTCCCACGTGTACCGGGGGGGATAGTGCAGATCACCGGGAGTGTTCACATTCACCACGTCGTACTGTTGATGATCAAATATGAATTATTACACTTACTTTAAAGATATTAAAGATACTTAAAAATGATAATTAGTTGAAACGTTACTTCCTGAAACTTCATAATCGTAAGAAAAGTCATGCTTTTCCCTCTACTGAGGCATAAAAGCATTATAAATATTACAAACCGGTTCAATTTCATGCGTAAAATATGTGATGCGTGAATTTGATGGGAAAAAAAGAAAAAAATTAACAAACAAAGCTTCATAAATTAAAACGGTGTACAGTTTGGCAGTGGAACGGGTTTAAACGTCAATTCATGAGCGGATGGATGTTATGTATGAATCAGGGCTTTTTTTCCACTGGATCAGTTGGCACCGTTGGCGTTTAGTTTCTCGATCTCGGGCACCGGTTCAGATGAACGCACCACTGGCTCTTTATTCGTACTGAAAAACGGGAAACCTTTCTGCTTTAAGAAGACGATCACATCTGCGAGGAAGGTGAAGAAGGCGAGGAAGCCGAAAGCCTGCGGGGACAAAAAATAATAATAAAATGAAACAGCTGTGAATTTAATCAACGTTTATAAAAAAATTAATTCTTAATTTTTAAATCATAGTTTTAGTCTTTTGACAGAAAAAAAGTAAATATGTAAATATATATCTATATTCTTATCTAGATTTTAGATTTAAGTCCGCAGAAACATTTTACAAAGAAAACTGCAATTACACAATTTCACACATTATATTAATTAAAAATAAAAACATTTATATTTACATTCAGCTGGTGAAGCTTATACCTTTTCAAATGACCCGTTCGTAAGATCAACAAGTAAAAAGTGGAACAAATGTCAAAAGGAATATGTATAAAATAAAGCAAATAAAAGAAAAAAAAAACATATACAGTACTGTGCAAAAGTCTTAGCGCCCTATTTGTTACTACAATTTTTGTTATAGCTGTTTATTTTATGACTTCTGCATTAGATATTTTATATTTCCACACGTTAAAAAGATAAACAAATTAAACACTACAGAAAAACCACTGTAAAGAAAGCAACATATTACAAAACAGACCACGTTTCAGACAGAAAACAGAATGAAGGCTCCAAACTGCACAAAGTCTGCGTGAGGCTACTGATGTGTAGAGGCCGACCGACTGAACGGTTCTGCTGAGTAGTCGGGACGATAACCGATTGCTGGAACTATGGGTTATTGGCACCAAAATCTGCACAATGTCTGCTGTCATTATATGTAGGGCAGTGGTAGCTCAGTGGTTAAAACGTTGGGCTACTGATCGGAAGGCGTGAGTTCAAATCCCAAACTGCCACTGTTGGGCCCTTGAGCAAGGCCATTAACCCTCAATTGCTCAGATGTATAAATGAAATTAATGTAAGTCGCTCTGGATAAGGGCATCTGCCAAATGCCGTAAATATATATAATATACATACACACACACACACACACACACACACATATATATATATATATATATATATATATATATATATATATATATATATATATATATTATATGGTACGAGAGCGGCCTCTAGAGGCCAAATAAAAACTATCCTTGACAAATTTTGTTGTGTTATTTGAAGTGTTTTTTGATTAAATTTGAATGTCTCTATTTTTAATTTGTTATTTGGAGTGTTACTTTTTGGGTCAGTTTGGATCTATATCTTTTATTTACTTTTATTTATTAATAGCCAATATATGTTAATATTTATTTCATGTAAAAAGTACAGTATATTTTTATGGTACAGTCAGTACTGTTTATTTTTGTAATAAAGCTCGGCAGTATTTTACTCTGAGTGTTACGTTTTCATTCAGCATCAATTTTAAAAACTACCGGTTGATTAATCGGATATCTGCAGGTACCGGCCAACTTGGCTATCGGTATCGGCAACATCCACCGATCTGTTTTTAAAAAGCAACATATTTAAATGCAGAAATGTTTCATTTCGTCACTTTTGAAGGTGTCTTTGCGTTTCTTTACACTTTTGCACAGCACTGTACTTCAGTAATTTGGTATGTTATGTGAAGTGTGAAAGGGAAAGTCAGCGTACCACGGTGGCTTTCTCCATTTCTGAGCCACTGTTATTCGCTGCGAATGCGATGGAGGCGATGATTAAAAACACGCTGATCAGAGCGGAGTATGCAAAATCCTGCAGGACAAACACAGGAAGAACAGGAAGTTAATGTCTTACTTCATAA
>CM042539.1:28491254-28548754 GCA_023630585.1 Cranoglanis bouderius
CGGTTCACACCGTTGGTGTTATCTGACCGGTTGTCTGAGTACCATGTCCATCATCAGAAAGCCCCGCCCACATCGTATGCCCCTTCAGTGCTCAGACTTCATTTTAATACACTTCTTAATGATGATCGATTTTAGTCTTAGACTCAATACATTATAATAATTATATGCAAATCAGTTACATCAAAACCTCTGTGGGGAAAAAAATTTGCAATCCAAAATTGAATACAATGCAAAACATCACTCAGAGTGGTCTAAACGTCTTTTTTTTTTTTTTTTACTCCATGTCATATTAAATTCATCTTTTTGCAATGCTTGGCTATTCTGGAGTTTATGCAAATTAGTTATGACATGGTAAACTTATAGTAAACCGATAAATCCAAATGCTCCAGGAACTTCCTCGGACCAATCCTTCAGTTCATTTTAAATAAAAAAAATTTTAAAAAGTAGAAAAAAAACTGATAACTGATAACGATTTCACTTCCTCCTGGGTTTTATTACATTATAAAACTACATTTTAAACAAACATGCCATGGTGTATAAATCATTATATTACGTAAAACCTGGACAGGCCACGCCCATGAACAATAAACTTGGAGTGAGTTGTCAAAACCAGTAGTCTGATCTTTTAGAGAAAGGGTGTACAACCTTTTGAAAACAGAGTTGTCGGCCTGTTATTTAGATTTTTGAACCATGCAGTTCCTGGGTTGAACTCTGAGTCTCACCATCACGTAAAACAGAATCTAAAGCGTCGCGGCACCAGATCTCTTCATATCGGTAATAATTTGGTAACTTCTAGATGCAGCGACATTGTCACCGTGCTGACATTAAACAGCTGCTTCAGACATGAGTTTCATCTTGCCGTTGCTAAGCGTCATTAATCTTTCTGTGGTTTAAAACTACAGGCTTGGACGGCCATAACTGAGCACAGATTGGTAACGTCTCCGCTCAGACGCACCTACTCGAGCAGGTTAGTAAGTAATTTACCTGAAGAGGGATCAGGAGTGTTAGAGTAATTGGTCTATGTCTGTAAATATCGTGATAAATATCATGTATCACTCACATGTCTGAAAGAAAATCGAGGTTTTTTGCCCATTTTGCCCTGCCACATGTTAACCTCTATTTTTTTATTATTATTATTATTATTATTACATATCATTATTACTGTGGCCTGTGACTCCATCCACACCACTAGAAAAATGTTTTGATGCCCCTGTTGTCAGGGGCATAGCTAAGGGGTGACCGGGGGTGGGCAGTGCCACCCTAGAATGAAGAATGGCCACCGCTCTGGCCACCCCAGTAAGATATTATTATTATTATTATTATTATTATTATTATTATTATTATTATTATTAGTGCACTAATCAAGGTCATGATTTGAAACCGAACGACTTGCTTAATGTCGCTGCAGTAGACTAGATTTAATTATAACGGAACGCTCACTATGACGTCTCTGGAATATTTCATTGGACATTTTATCACTGTGTAATGGAGAAGAACAAGAAAGTTTAGTTAGCTAACACAGAAGCGGACTCAACACTGGTCAGACTGAACGAATGATATTCATTATTTGGACACACAGCGTTGGATTTCTTTAGACTGTTATTAGCTACAGTTAGTTAAAGGTACTGAATGATGTCCATAATGATAGTGTGACGCAGCAATAGCTTAATGTTATGGTGTCGTGAATCATGCAGAGTTTTATTAACGTCCACAGAACAAACAAACCAGAAGGTAATCCAAAACTGCCAAATGTTCAAATAAAACCAGATTGCTCGAATGAAACTAGAATAAAAAGAAGTGGCAAGAAGACCTTGTGATTGCGCTCAGTGAGCGCAGTATAGAATTCCTGAGAATGCGACGGTGGATGTGGGTCATGTGACTGATCAGGCAGTGGTGTTTTTAATAGTGTGTGGTGGGAAATAGAGTCTGTAGCAGAAGTGGTTAGCAGTCGTGGAAAATTCTGGGAAATGGAGTTTGCGTTGAGAGTGTGTTGCTGTTGTGAAATTAGCTTGATAGACAAAAAAAAAACAACATGCCGCTTAGTCGTGCGCTTCGTATGTTTGGTGAGGACTGTAATGAGACCACACACAGACAAGGAAGTCGCATTGCGTCATTTTCTACAGATGCAGATTAGTGTTTTGTCCCACCCTCTATAGCCACCCCAATAGAGTCATTGGACCATCTAACCTGGCCACGCCATTGTAAATGGTCCTGCCTGGTGGTTTGTTTGGTTTTTTTTTACTGAAGAAGTGAGAACAGAGAATTTCTTAAGAATTTCTGCTCAGCAGTTCCAATAAAGACGATTTTGCAGTATTCCAAGCCACACCCATGATTTCCTCTTTACATCATCTCCAGCTGATCTGCACTGTAGTCAACTCCCAACCCATCAATGATTCCACACTCAGAGCTCCAGGACTTTAAAGTTCAGCGAGGTTCATCGTCTTCTTTATTTCAGTGCGCTCTATTTTTAAAGCAAACCATTAAGACCAGTGTTTTAACTCTCTTTCAGTCGTAAATGTCACATTTTGGTGTGTTAGTGCGGTTCATTGTGAAGTGAATAATACGTGCTTGCACACGTACAGTGTTCAGTGTGTCTGAAGGGAACCCCGGTGTGTTCTCGCTGTTCTTTGGGCAGGTGAGAAAACAGCGTTCACACTCGGGTCTAGAGCGAGGTCCGAGTTTCAGCCCGTTTTCCAATGAGCCGTAGTGAGAAAGCGATTCGACTCTGAATTGACTTGACCGCAGGAAGCGAATTGGGATGAGGGTAACATCTTTTGCAGATATTTTTTTTTTTGCGAGCTGATAAAAAACAAAAAAAAAGCACAGAGGTGTAGTGCTGCAGAAATGCCGTGTGGAGACGCTGGAGATTTCAATGAGTTTTGTGATTTCTACACGCGCTTGGGAAAGGTTCGTTTAGATGTTTTGTCCATCGCCGTATTTCTAACTGACGAACGAGATTTAACGAGGACATTTTCAGCCTTACACATACCTCAGACGTTTTTGTTTTTTCGGTCCATTTAATTATGTGTGCTGTGAATCCAAGCCCAATGACTCAATTTCTGATTCAGACTAAATAGGTGTGGAAGGGCCCTAAGGCAGTGTCCGTCAGTGAAAATTCGGAATTAACGGCTATTCGGAGTGCACGCTGATGTCGCTTTTGAAACCTGAAGCCGAAGCAGCTAAAACTTCCCTTCACCGGTTTCATCTCCCGGTTACAGGCGGCCCGAGGCCGAGCCGAGCCGGTTCTACCCGATTCTGTAACCCAGGCTAATTTAATAATGCAAATGCGTCTTAACAGTCTGCCTCCGGAACAACGAGTTTATAAAAGCACTTTGAAACCACTGTTCTTCAACGCCTCAGTCTGAAACTGAAAATGGCTGATCAGTAAGCTTAGCATTCACATCAAGGACGAGGGACAGAGACGGAGAAGACGATCAGGAAAAAAGGATTAGTGAAGAAACAAACGTTCTGTCTCAGACTAATTTATACCTCCACACCCTGCGGTGGTGTCAGTCTCATGATGTCACACCCGGACTATCACACCCTGACTTTAAACACCGGGAAATTTCCCACCATTCAGCAGAAGTGAGGAAGAACCTCACATGTAGGGTAGAAGATGACAAACAGACTCATTTACATGTGCCTGCTGAAGGAACAGAAGCCTCCAAAGTTCACAAATGTTGAATGGTGGAGGAGGTCGTGAAGCTAACCAACACAGACGAAGCTCTCGGATCTTAAACTCACAATAGCACGGAAACGCTTGAAATTATCAAAGACATCACACATTATTCATCAAATCTTAATGTCACCACAGTGCCGCCATGATGCCTTCAGTACAAAACCAGTACTAATGACTAATGATATGTAAATGGTAATGGAGCGTCAACGCGAGGTCAGAAGTGTACACCGTGTTCCAAATTGCAATTTCATGATCAGCACTACCTAGTCACTAATAATCTACCCACAGGAGGTCACAAGCCAGTGTACTTTTTGTGCCGGTCCCAAGCCCGGATAAATAGAGAGGGTTGTGTCAGGAAGGGTATCCGACGTAAAACTTTTGCCAAATTGAATATGCGAATCACTAACATGACTTCCATACCGGATCGGTCGGGGCCCGGGTTAACAACGACCGCCATCGGTGCCGTTGACCTACAGGGCACTGGTGGAAATTGGGCTACTGTTGGTCGAAGAAGGAGAGTAGGAAGGTGTGTTAGATGGATGTAGTGAAGGAGGACATGAAGGTAGTCGGTCTGAGAGAAGAGGATGCAGGGGATAGGGCTAGATGGAGGCAGATGATTCGCTGTGGCGACCCCTGAAGGGAACAGCCGAAAGGAAAAGAAGAAGACTACCTAGTCACTAATCTAAGGAACAAAACAAGTGATTTGGTTTAATACATAGTTTGTTCATCGTTTATCAGGATACATCCCAAATCACATGGCCTAGTCACTATATAGGCCATATAAACACCATCACCAGTCCACTGTGGACGCGTCCCAAACCACACACTATTCACTATGTAGTCACAAACGCAGACTAGCAAGCAAAAAACAGGAAGCCATTAAGCATTAACTCACCACTTCTGCGATTTTTATAAAAAATCTGATAAAGTTCAGGTTGGGATTCGGTACGATGAACCATCTGCGCGGTCCTGTCTCTGGTGCTTCTGTGGTGGTGGCGTTATACACCGCCTCTGAGGTGGCCATCGCTGCAGAAAATCTGACAGGGGAAAAAAAAAAAAAAGAGCTTTTAGCTTAGCGCTGTAGCTATCTGCATCAGTGTAGCATGTGCTACCTTCAAACAGGGTCATAATAAATTTCCATACAAACAGAATCGACATTTTCTAACATCTCCGAGTCTACAAGTTGTGATGGAATGTTTACGTTACCCAGTATGAAACCACGGAAACTACAATGCTAGTCTTAATTTTGAGGATAATGTTGACGGTTCTGTCTTGTTTACAACGTTATTTTGACTTTACACTCTTCGTAAAAATGACTTAACAGTTTCCTCAGTCCCTGCAGGATTTTGCGATCGCAGAAATTAACGCAAAATCAAGCAAACGCTGCAAATTTTTTCAGAATTGCCGCAGATTCGGGCCGAGACGCGTCATGTGACGTCATCACAACACGCCCATTCAGCCAAAGCCCTCTTCGATTCACCAAGAGGAGTACAGCTAAAAGGTCTCATTTACCAACAATCATCGCTGTGAAAGAGCGCGCAAAACTATTTCGTGTGATTGCGATTTCGCCGATTCAAGTAGTTTTCTGCAAAAAAAAGCACAACAAACTCCGCAAGCTGCATCGCAAATTTTGAAAAAAGCCGCAGCAAAATCAAACGTTTTTGGCCGCAACGATCACAAATCCGTTCTCTGATAGCTAGCTTCATTTTTATTAGTCTATAGCTAGCGCACGCCTGGCTTCCAGTCCATATTTCCCAGTCACCCAGCTGATATGTTCTCACATTTTTAATCATTAAACGCACTGGAGCTTAACGATACTTTCTAACTTCATCGTGGGAACAAATTTAGGTTGCTATTATGTCTGCAAAATATCTGCATGATAGAAAAAAAAATACATTCATCCAGACAGATATTTCTTGAAAGCACTCCATGTGGAAATACATTTCAGATTAAAAAAAAACAAACAAACAAACAAACAAACAAAAAAAAAAACAACGTTTGTGTAAACGGAGACATTTTCGAAAACGGTGTTCATGTGGAAGGAGATATATTCGAATGTATACAGGTATATGTGTGAAAACATCACTATTGCGTCACAACAAGTACTGGTAGCTGAGCTGGGATTGGTTATCAGCATCTTGATATCTGCGTTATTACTGGCCATTTCTGACTGGACCGTGTATAAACTTTACCTACTTGTAGTACAAATTAGTTTTAGAAACTCAGACACGTAGATGCATTTAACAAACCAATCAAGATTCAGTGAAAGCTATTAGTAATCTCTGATGGGTCCGAACAGGGTCAACATTTTGGTGGCTAAACTAAATAAAGCTAATTAAACACCACGTACGTTCACATTTGACGCCGTTAATTCAGTAACAGTAACAACTCACAGGAAAATTCCGCGGAAACAGACTTCTTATATTACAAAAAGTTGGCAGCGGATGTTGTGGAAATGAAGCTAAAGTGTGTAATTAAAATACTGACATATGACCAGGTGTAAACTGTCGGTAAATATAAGGGAATTAAACAAAAAGCCATAACCAGAAGACAAACAACGCCACGAGACTATACAACAAAAAAAACCGGAAGTGAAAGTAAAGGCGAATGCGTCTACTAAACAACGAGTACTGAAAAAAAATCCGACATGCGCGAGCAAATATTGGATTATAAACGTATGAATAAGATGCAGAAGGTGATGGGGGATAATGCTGATAAAAGATTTACCTGTTGTTTTTGTCTCTCTTGCCGTTTCCCTCTCTCTCACACACACACACATATACACACACACACACTGTCCTCGCGCTGCTTCTGTGAATCTGTTGTTTACCGTAAAGGACCGTGAAGTTTTCCCTTCACAGTTGGGGATCTCCTTCAGACTCTCTAACACACACACACACACACACACACACACACATCTGTAAATAAAGGTGTGGTACTTTCCTGCAGCTTTATTTATCTTCAACTTTGACTCAAATGACAAAACTGCGCCATGTTCACATCATCATGCTTTTTTTTTTTACACACTTAAACTGTCCTTAACCTTAACGCTGTCTGTGACTAAACAATGTCCTTTTGTCCTTGAATGTGAAATAAGGAGACTAATCGGTTAATGTTTGTCCTTAAAACAAACTCAATGTGTCCTTAAGCTTAAAATGGAAAACTATGCGTTTTCCATTATAAACAAAGCCTCGAGTCTAAAATGGAGGGAGTTACTGTGTCCTTAAAATGTAAAAATGGGTGGGAGACTAAATAAAAATTTTTTTTTTTTTTTTTTTTAAAGTAAAAATGTTGTAAAGTCTTGTGTAAATCTAACTATAAAAAGTGTTTTAAATTGTCCTTAAACATAAAAACCATGAGATTAAACAAAGCCTTGAATGTAAAATGGTGGAGCTTAAAGTGATTTTGTCCTTAAAATATAAAATAGAAACAAAAGACTAAAAACGGCAGGATGAACAGAGGCGCATCTACAGGGCAGGCCCTCTTTTTTCCTGGGGCCCCGGATACTGAGAGGGCCCCGAGGGCGGATCATTAAAATAATCAGAGATGTTCATCTTACAATAATGCACAACAACATCTCATCAACGCCTGATCTCGTTTGAGGACTTGTTTATTGTTTACTTTAGATTAGTTAATACATTAGTTAATATGTTAGTTAATATTAGTTAACAGTTTGATTTATAGAACACATCATGAAGCTGTAAAAAAATAAATAAATAAATAAACACTTTGTCCTGTTAGATGTGTTTTGACTACTTTTAAATGTACATTGTTTCATTATATTTGTAGGAGCCTATGAAATATTTTTGTTATATAATATATAACCCCCCCCAGGGGGGGTCTCCGGGGATAAGGGACACAATTTTGAGACAGTGTTCAGCAGTTGTAGGGGGGCCCCTTTCTTTATTTGTTTTTTCTACGTTCTTACAATTGTCTTCAATAAAGAAATAACACTGTGAGGAAATGTCCACAGAGGAAGTGTGTATACAGTCTATGTGATTGATATAAAAACTGAAAGTGAAATAATAATAAGATTATAAATGCAATTTCATAAGTGACATTTAAAAAAAAAAAACACATACAGTAATCACTCCATATAAACACTTATAAAAAGCTTTTTAAGGCTTCATTGGATAATTAAAGGGTTCTGGAAACCTCTCTGATCGGGAAACAACAAGCGGGTTCTACGCAGAACCTTTAAGGGTTCATCAGAGAGACGGAACATTTCTAAGGGTGTATAATTTAATATAGCAGAACTTATGGTAAAAAGCCACAGGAACTAAAAATATATGTAAAACACAAACTTATTCAGCACATCACATGAAATTACAATAATTAGGCAACCTGTCAGTTATCATTATCAGGCTATTTATTTGGGGAGACAACTTCATTTATTCCACAAATATACAAATACTATATATGAGTAGAATAAAACAAATACAGTAGAAATACTGTGCATGCATATTATTATTATTATTGTTGTTGCTGTTGTTGTTGTTGTTATAGATGTGTATTTGTGTAACATTGCTTCACCATTAAATATTTTAATAGTACCAAACTGCTACAGAATTTTTTTCATATTATATTAAATTATTTATTTAGTTAGTTAGTCAGTCAGTCAGTCAGTCAGTTATGCATTGGAAAGTGTGTGGAAGATTTGGAGGATTTATTTGGTAGAACACTGCCCCCTACTGGCCAGCACTGATACGTGCAACTGGACACCATCTTAATCTCAAAACTAAATAAAACTCCCACTACATATCTTCTTGTTAACTCATATTAGTCACAGGCGGACATGAGTGCGATTTCACCACCAGAGTCTCGTTTTTTTCTCTCCCTGATTTATTTAGCAACAATCAAACCTGTCGAAATATAGTGTTACCATAGCAACACCACCTGTTCACACCGCTAGCATTAGCTGTTAGGTAACTATCTTAGCATCAATGAATTCGGCCTTTAGATGGCGACATGAAGATGGCTAGATTCAAACAGAGATTTCATTTCTGTGTTAAATGTAAGATTTTGGTTGTATAAGAACATTTTAGGTTGTTTTTTTTTTATTATTTCCTTATATATTCTAGCTAGCACTTCCTGTATATTTAGAGTTTTTGTACGAAAAGAAAACGAGTAAACCTGAATAAACCTGATGTAACTTCAACTGATTCACTGACGGTCATTACGAATCACTTTAGAGATCCGATTCGTTTGAACTACCCATTTAATGAATGGGATATGCACATTTTCTGAGATGTTGGAAAGATTAGAAGTCAAATATGCAGAACCACACAGCATGAAGAGCACACAGGATGTGCCGCGATAATCTTTGTAGTTTGTAGTTTAAATTTGGGCAGGTTTTAGTGTTTGATTCATTGTTCGTGAGTCAGTTTGCTCGATTCACATAAAACGAATCTGGGCCTCACTGGCAAAGCATCATGCCTACGTGTTGTATACTGAAGAGGCACAGGGCCTCATGAAACAAAACACAGGAGCTTGAGATGAGTCGTTTAGCATTTAGTCCTTCATTAACTATGAGAAAGACGGATTCTTTCCACTTGAGGTCAAACAGCAGTTCAGACCAAATACCTCACATTTATCTGTCATCCCTGTTCCTCCTCCTTCCACACTTTCACAATGCGTCAGCCTTTACTCATCTACCGTCCCCCCCTGTTTATATCTCTATGATGTCTTTTTTATGTTGATAGATACACACACACACTTAGTGCACCATGCTAAACTGGTGGCTGTACACTTCCATGGCTTGTTAGCTACATTAGCCCTGGAGCTCTGGTGGAAAACAAACAACAAAAAAGCAAACTTACAAACTAAACACTGGAACATGTCTCAGATGATCTGCTATATTTGAAATAGAGGGGTGGGGCTTTTTTTGTTTGTTTGTTTATTGACTATACCTCAGGACAATTTGCTCAACTTAAAAACAAGCAAATACTTGAATACAAGTGATTCAAAATGAAACAGTGGTCTTATTCATGAATCTGGGCAAAGGAGAGTCCTGTGAGGAATATTTCCAGCAGAAAAACACTACCGTGACTGATGACTGAACATTAGTGAGGATTTATTAGCAGGAGGTTGTTTTTTTTTTTTTTTGGCAATGTACACCTTTAACAGAATCACCAGCTGTAGTTTCCTTCCTTCAGCGCCGTTCTTTCCATGGATTTGACTCCGTTTTCCTGCCAGTATGGAGTCCCACCCTGTCCCAACATGCCGGACTGAAACATACGCAGACGGCTTGCTAATTTAAATTAAACCCACACAGACGTTCAACCTTTAAACAGAGTCTAATGCAGGCTGCAGTGTTGAATCTCTTATGCGGAGGCATTAAACTATAGATTCATATATTCATACATTACACCACATTTGATTTTTGATTGAACTGTTGTTTTACATTTATATATTGAGAACATCATATTTTTAAAGTATGTTACAGCATTTAAAAAATGAATATGACAATTTATCATGATATTAAAAAGATCAAACAGCGTAAAACAATTATAATAATAGTAATAATGATTTAAATTCCTTTTGTTTGGGGGGGGGGGGGGGTAATTTGAGTGTGCAGTGCAAAAATCACTACTACAATGGGTTTTCCCTTTTCAAAAATCAGGGTTAATGAACATGCACAAGTGTTATTGCATCATAAAATATAAAAGCCAATCAGGTTACAGTATGCAAACTGCAGGCCATGTAACACAGCTTCACTCAAAGGAAAAGGGCTTGCATTCAATTTTTTAAAAATGGTTTCAAAACACCAAAAAACATGACACATTCTGGATAATTGCATATTTCTTATATGTTTACATTTTTGCCACTAGCAAACAAAGTAAAACGTGGGATTTGTTTATTTTAAAGAGAGAGAGAGTGAGAGAGAGAGAGAGAGAGAGAGAGAGAGAGAGAGAGAGAACACTTTACACAGTGACTTAAGTTCACAAAAAGGAAATAGTGACCTTTGAAAAGTTGCTAATAACACTATGGATGTATCTTTAAAAAATAAACCAACACGTTTTGGTATAAATTGAATATATATATATATATATATATATATATATATATATATATATATATATATATATATATATATATATATATATATATAAAAAGATTCATCCTATAATTAAACCCACCTCAAAGCTGCAGTGAATAAGACTAAAATAAGAAAAATCTTGCGTATAAAATATTGAATCTGAACGTTAAATTCTCTTATTAGGAATTTCAATACTGCAATAATGAATATAATAAAATCAACATTCAGTAACATGTCGGTTCAGCCTGCTGAGTCAATCCTGACGCTTCACCTTCTCTGTTTCAACAATGGGACCTTTTTCTTACCTCCACACTAGCAAGCGGCAGGCAGTCTTTACTTTTCTATGCATATACATGAGAGTGAGTATCTGATGTGATGATTAAGCAACATTTTCTTGCTGGACAGGCCACCCCCCCCCCCCCCGCCCCCCCAAACAAGTGACAATAGCAGTGTTCGCTACACATCCATAAGAGACCAACTCCGAGTGACACGAGCGACTCGTCGATTGCTGGTGTGGATCTAGGGTTAAGGAGAATGTTTCCAAATCGTATAAACTGCAGCGTTCTGGGGCCGAACTCTCAGCATACCGGAGGCACTCGAGATACAGTAACTGATCAAATTTATTCCTTCTTGTGGTTTTGGATTGGGTCCCGTTACACAGCAATATCTGCAGATCAGAATAACAGAGTGAAAATTCAAAACTAATGAAAAAATTATTTTTTAAAAATGTAAAAAAAAAATTAAAAAAAAAAAAAAAAACACTGTGGAATTGAAATCATTTTTCAGACTATAAGATGTACTTTCTCTAAATTCTGTCTGCATAGAGGAGCAAATGTATAGCCTATATATACATTCTGTAAACAATTCACCATGTGAAAATAAACTGAAAACTGAATCACTGAAGGGGAACGGACGTGAAAACCACAATCGCTTCTGAACTCGGTTACTTTCACTTCACTCTCATTTTATTTAGCTGAACTTTAACCTGCGAATTTAAGAGCCTTGATTTTGTGAGCCAACAGAAAACAAGAAGGCGAGAATGTGGTGTTTTTGGTCAGTAAAAAAAATGGAGCAGGTGCTAATTATAATGCCCCGATCACACCAAAGTGCTGCCTCATTGTTTTCTTACTGTGGTTTTGAGCACATCCGTAAAAAAAAAAAAAAATTAAAAATAATTTGGTGTATAGAGAGCAGGAATTTAAGTTTCTGCTCACCATGACAATCTCGCATGCATGATAATAATTCATTAATTCATAATATTTTTATTCCATTATTAACTCCACTTCTATGACAGGCACAGAAAAAGCAAACGAAAAGTAAAACAAAGAAAAGATTAATAATAACAATAACAATTTATTATGCAAAAGTCCACGTGCACATCAATGAAAAAGAAAACGAAAATGAAAACAACAAAGAAAATACAAAGAGAGAAAAAGAATACGACAGGGAGGAAAATTCTAGAGAGCAAAAAGTTTTCACGTCATGAGTCAGTCAGGTTTAAAGATTGTATCCATGTGTTATAGATAGAGGTCGACCGATAGTGGATGTTACCGATACCGATAACTAAGTTGGGCGGTACCTGCCTATATACCTGCCTATAATCGATAGTTGATTAATCGATTTTCGATTAATCGAAAAATTTATACTGAATAAAAACACTCAAAGTAAAATATTGCTGAACTTTATTACAAAAATAAACAGTACTGATTGTACCATGAAAATATACTGTACTTTTTAAAATGAAATAAATATATAAATATTAATATACGTTCACTATCAATAAATATTAAAGCAAATAAAAGATATACATCCAAACTGAACCAAAAAGTAACACTCCAAATAGCAAATAAAAATAGAGACATCCAAAGTGAATCAAAAAACACTTCAAATAACACAACAAAATTTGTCAGCGATAGTTTTTATTTCGCCTCTAGAGGCCGCTCTCATACTGTATAATGGCAGCGGACCCTTCTCAGCCGCTCCTGCAACGGACGCAACCGGGAAAAACGATCAGCGTGGATTTTGCCAATAATCGGCAAAACCGATCAATCGGTCGACCTCCAGTCGACTCCAGGTTAGTAAAACTAAACTAATTACATTTATGCAAAAATTATTTATATCACTGTAGAAATCACAGCACCTGCTAGAGAGAAATAGTCTGGAAAAATGAATGAAAGAAAGAGATGAATAAAACAGAGAAGGAGACTCACTGGTTTGCTGAGAGCCGCACGTGACTTTGTACGATATCCATAAACTAATCGCAAGAAGAAAAGTTGCGATAAAGCCAAAAACCTGAAGAAGGAAAAAAAAATGCATAAGATTAGCAGTTAAGACATGCATGTGACTGTCATGTTGTGGTACAAGAAAAACTATTATTAGCACCCAGATTTAACCTTCACCCATCACTGCGCATCACTGCAGGACTTGTTTATCGTGTCTCCAGAATGCACCGGAATGCAGACGAGAGGAAACCGAGAGAGTTGTTTTATTCCTGTTCACCCATTTCCTCCGCTTTAAATGTACAGACAGTAAAAGTTTACTATTGTTTACTATGAAACTGAAATTAGACTGAAAGTACAAAATGGTTAAAAGACTATATCTATTACTGTACTTACAAAAGATGATTTATTCTGAAGTATTTGTCTTGGATAATAATTTATACACTGAGTGGGTCTCATTTTTCATTTATTTTGTAAAGTTGTGTGAAAATATTTGCATAACTCAAGCCGAACTACGTTTTAGAAACGCTGATTTTATTGTTCTCACGCACGTATGTTGATGAACACCAATCACCTGTAAATTTGCATTTGGTGACGCCCACAAAATTCCAGAAATGGTCAAACTCAGAGAGCTGAAATGACGAGTAAATACCACAAAAATTGACCTTCACAGAGGCTGAATTCATGGTTATTTTGATTAACAATTATACTAAAAAAACAAAATAGCTATTATTTAGCTGCACAACTGCACCTGAAAGACCAAAATCTGGGAAATTTATATATTTTTTTAATTTACTTATTCATTTATTTTTATTCGAAGCAAAGCAAAACAATATCTCTCACTCACAAATGCGCCCTCCCTGATGCCGTGCTGGAAAAGCAGGAGGGCCTGAGTCACAATGAAGCAGACGATGACACGCAGCACATTAGGGAGTATACAACACGTTGCAGCTTGAGACATACCAGATCAGTCACTTACCGGTCACATAGTGCTGGTTCTAATGAATTTGTTGCTCAGTATTAGAAGTAGAAGCCGTTGCAAACGGAGCTGACTCACACATGCATGGTTTTCCCTTTGGGGCTTAAGTGCTATCAGGGTTCCGGGGGTGGTGTGGTTGAAATTATTCAAGGGAAATAATTTTTCCACGTTGTTCAACCATTATCCTAACCATATTTGTGAAAGAAAGCTTCGTGTTGGGCTACTGATCGGAAGGTCATGAGTTCAAACCCCAGCACCTTGAGCAAGGCCCTTAACCCTCAACTGCTCAGATGTATAAATGAGATAAATGTAAGTCGCTCTGGATAAGGGCGTCTGCCAAATGCTGTAAATGTAAATGTAAAGCTGCCAACACTTATTGTATTTACAGTTAAAAGTCTATTAACTTCATCAAATAAGATGCTTGAGATTTAATGAAAATACAAACGTAATTATTTTGAAAATGCTACCGAAGGGCACAGAGGAGACGGACAGAGAATTTCATTTATTTCCAACTACAAATATCGCAGCCTTCTTTTGAAAACTTCACTTTCCTAGCTTTGTTGGCGCTGTAAAATCTTCTAATGAATCTTTTGTAATCCAAAATCCTTAGCTACCTAAGGATGTGTTCACACGTAACATCTTTTTTGAAGCGGTCAGTAACTTGCTTATCCGAGATGATGGTTGTAACTTGATTGGCAGGTCATTCCTGTTGCTAGGTTACCTTTCCGACTGAGATCAAGCCGCCTCTCCATTTTTTTTTTTGGTCAGCGCAACGGTTTTGGCCGTACATTCATTCTGATACGTCGCCTGAATGACCTTTTAAGTTCTTTCGGCTTAAGGCGCTCCGCAAAAACACTTAAGCCTTTCTATGGTAGGGAAAACCCTGACATCATCTCAGCCACTGGAGCATTTCTCCTTAATTGAATGACTGGTCTTATTTGTCTTAATTTATGGATTTGTGTTAGCTCACTCTCACTTTAGTTAATGCTATTAATATGAAACGACTGGGTTTCACAATCGTTTCATTAAATTTGTGTGCAATTGAAATACATGAGCTATTTAAGCTTGACACTATAAAAAAAGTTCTTGCAAACTTGCAGGATTTTCATGAATACCAAATGTCTTGTGTAAATGCTCCTACGTACGGTTTACTAATAAATCTGTTCGTACGCAGCTTGATAAATAAATGAGGCCTGTTGTGATTTAATTGGAATTGTAATGCATACTGTTATAATGAGTTTTAATAATCAGTTAATAATCTTATATTATGAAGTGTTTTATGTAAACGGCCCTTGTTTAAGGCCTCATTTTTATATATTTCCTCAAATATATATATATATATATATATATATATATATAGATATTTTTTTTTTTTTTTTTTTTTTTTTACTGATGGGTTACAAAAGGGCAGGGCACAGGATTTCCGCTGTTACAAAAACTCTGATGCGAGTGTGTGTATTTCCTGCTTCTCTCACCACAACTCTAGTTTTAACACTCCCCAATATTTCTACTTCCTCTTCCTGTTTCTCTTCTCAGAACTTCATTTGGAGTCAGTAATGTTATTTCTGCTGTCTGAGTGCTGAGATTTTGATCTGAGATCTTGTCTATCACAAGTCCAGCTTGTGTATACAGTGAGAGAGATTATCTAAACTCTTAAAATGGATCTTTATCAGTTTGTTGGCACCACAAATGTGATGAATATGTGGAAGGAAATGAAGTTAATATTATTGTGTATAGTATTAATTATTACTTAGTTAATAATTATATTAGTGTGTATATAAGTCCTTTATGAGTATATGAATAACATATATATAATCCAATCTCCTGATTACATTCCTGAGTTTTTCTGACAAATGTTTGTTTTTGTTCAAAACATGCCACAGATACAATTTTGCAATCTTTCTGTAAATTTATCGCAGCACAGTGATGGGACATGCAACATTTTCTTTCCGTATTTATCACACAGTTCTAAATAAAAGATCACTCACAGATCCAGCTATTAGAGCGGAGCTGCCGTAGCTCTTCACCGCTGCTATGATGGAGGCGATGAAGATCAGGATGGTGCCCAAAACGTAGTGAAAAAACTCCTGCAGTGTTTAAAAAAAAAAAAAAAGACACGCGTGCGGTCAGACAGGCGTCTCTGAAACCAAACGTGTGCGGCCAACCTGAATAATGCGAATGTCCACTCACCGTCAGCGTCCAGTTAATGCAGGGGAGTTTGGCCTGCAGCCTGAACACGTTCATGAGGAAGAAGATGAGGAAGGCGAAGAAGAACCACAACGTGACCACCTCGAAGTAGCGAAACCCATTGAAATCCGTCCATCTGGGGGCGCAGTGGATACACAGGAAGGCGATCAATAGGGTCACCTGTTGGGTCACACACACACACACACACACACACACACACACACACACACACACACACACACACACACACACACACACACGGTGTATAATCTGATTCAAATGCATTTGTAATGCATTAACACCTAAATGTTGTTTTCCAAGTTCCTTAAACACCGTGGTTTACAAATATAATTTAAAAAAATAACAAATTATAATAATATATATATTTAAAAACAATAAATTATTACGGCCACTGTTTTATTTCTAATAAATAGTTTGCATATAAATAAAAGCTCACAGCCAAGGACCGTTCAAGTCGTGTCTCAGTATAAGATCAATGAACCAAAATGTACCATTTTTGATCAGTCAACAATAAATGGGGATAAAATCTGATCTCTGCCTTTCATCAATCGTTTAATTTGATTCAAATCAATTACATGAAATGTTATGTGAGAAAGGTCAGAGGATCCAGAAATAGTTTAACTTTACTGATCAATTCACACTCGTCGTATTTACTCAACTTCCCAGCTCGAGTTAACTTCCTGCTCATATCAGCTGACTGCTGTTATACTATTGTTGCTATGGTTACCTCTTACTTGTTTACTAGAGGTGTTAAGATATGAAGTATTTGTGGTATGAAACTTCACGGTGTTTTTTTTCGGTTGTAATGGACTATAAGAACTTGTGGAGAAAATTAAATGAACATTTGCACGTCGCTGTTTACATGTTTGTTTGTTTTTTATAAAAAATGAAACAAAAAGGTTACCTCCTTTCTTTGAAAGATATTTTTGAGAAGGTTTATCACATGGTGGTTTTGAGCTGAAAGAAACAGCAACTCACTGAGCACTTTATTAGGAACACTACACTAATACTGGGTAGGGCCTCCCTTTGCTCTCAAAACAGCTGCAATTCTTCATGGCATGGATTCCACAAGATGTTGGAAATGTTCCTTTGAGATTCTGGTCCAGGTTGACATGATCGCATCATGCAGTTCCTGCAGATTTTTTCAGGTGCACTTTCATGCTGCGAATCTCCCGTTCTACCACATCCCAAAGGTGTTCTACTGGATTCAGATCCGGTGACTGGGAAGGCCGCTGAAGAACACTGATCTCACTGTCATGTTCATGAAACCAGTTTCAGACGACTTTTGCTTTGTGACATGGTGCATTATCTATTATCTCTACTATATTTATACTATATACTACACTCAAATCAGCTGTGGCAATCAGGCCATGATTGATTGATATTAAAAGTGTGTCAAAAAACATTCCCCACACCATTACACAACCTCCACCAGCCTGGAATGTTGACACAAGGCAGGTTGGGTCCATGGATTCATGCTGTTACCGCCAAATTCTGACCCTACCATCTGTGTGCCTCGGTAGAAATCGAGATTCATCAGACCAGGCTACGTTTTTCTAGTCTTCAACTGTCCAGTTTTGGTGAGCCTGTGCCCACTGCAGCCTCAGCTTCCTGTTCTTGTTCGTGTTCTTCTGCTGTCGTAGCCGATCCGCCTCGAGGTTCGACGTGTTGTACATTCCGATACGTGGTCAGCGGTACCATGTTCTTCCGTGCATATGTAACGTGTTTAAACACAGCCAAAGGGTTTTCAGTGTAGTACTGTAGTGTATCGGAGGTGCTGTAGTGGGACTTGGGTCCACGGACCAGAAAAAAATGCAAACCGAAGCTTGAAATGAGCAAAATAAGTGAGATCCACTTCATATCAGTATTGTACATCAACATTTTCCTAAGTTATCTTTACAATGCTACGAGTATTACCAGTTTAGAAACGGTTAGAAAAACATTACAAACTGCTGCTTTAAAACCGGGAAACATCTCAGGGGCATGTTTTGCATACAGAAACTTTGAGAAGTTTGTGGCTGCAGGTTCAGAAGGCAAACATTAAACACTAAAGGAAACTGGTGTCTTCTCTGGAATGCACACAATTTAAAAGACATTTTAATGTAGTGAAAGCACATGATAAGTACAGTAATAAGATAATTTCCTTACCAGCTGGGCCACTTTTAATAATCCGGGAAAAGAGCGACAATAACCGATGTTTACGATTCCTCCATCCGACAAACTCGTTGTCGTAGTCGTGGATGTGGTCGTAACAATCCTGTGCGACATATTGTTTCTTAAAAGAATAATGTTAAGGGTCTTATATGGGTTTCAGTATGAGTGTGTGTGTGTGTGTGTGTGTGAGTGAGTGTGTGTGAGTGAGTGTGTGTGCGTATACTGATAGGGCAAGTGTGTAAGTGTGTCAATGTGTATGTGCAGCTCTAAACCAGAGTCCGGCTATGAATATTTTTGGGGCGTGAAGCCGGCTAAAGACTAAACCACATCAAACAAACTACAAGTCCAACCAGCCTACACTCGGAATACACTTAAACGGTTCTATTACCCTACATAGTGCACTCTATTTTCCGTGTGTAGACGTTTGGGACAGATCCATAAGGATGAGGGCGGGGTTTAAAATACACAGCAAACACTGAAAGCTCTCAGTCAAAGGAAACGTCATTAGTGTGTTAGAGTAGGAGGTTTCCAGCTACATTAAGACTCGAAAACAAGTCCTTTTTGAAAAATAAATCAGTCACGGTGCTCAATCGAGCGGAATTTCACATCCATAATCAGATCTGTATGAACAAAAAATGAATAAAGTTTGCCTGTTTTATAGCCTAATACGGTCAAGAAAAGCTGGTGCTAAAGGCTAGTCCACCCCCCTTTTTTTTGTTTGTTTTACTTCTGCGCACGCGCGGTTGGCTCTCAACCGTCGTTAGGAAAATGCTAACGTTAAAGCCGAGGGCAAATAACGGCAAAGTGTCTTCTGCTGATTTATTATTACATGATATTTGTGTTATTTAGTTTGATAATTCGTCATATTTCTTCCTGACACTCTTTAGACTGAACTGAGAAAGGTATAAGCAGCTGAGGTCCAGGGGCGCCGTAAAAGGGGGGGAGGGGTGTATTAGGACGATTCTAAGGGCCCTGGTCAGACAGGGGCCCAGCAGAACCCCATATTTTCCTGTATGATTTTGATATTTAAATGGCCTCTTTGCACAATAATCTATTAGGAGTAGATTGTGAGTCGTTACGCATCAGGTAGATGGTAAGAGGTGGCTCAGACACAATCGGGACACCAAAAGAGGAAAGAAAAACATGAAAAAGAGGAGAGAGCAAGACGGGGAAGATGATTTATGTTCCCTGTTTTGTGCTATAATTCTGAGCAATACTAATGGAGCACTGCGCTTCAAAAAAGACGGAAAAGCACCAAGCAAGTGACAATAATAATAATAATAATAATAAGCCTTGCGACAGAAAATCCTCAGTGTTGAATTAACACCTGGTGTGTTGAGTTAACTCTTTCAGTGTTCATTCGTGTCCAAATGGACACGGATAAACACTGTAGGCGTTAATTCAACACTGTGGATTTTACCGTGTGTGAGGAGTCGATCGAAATTTACGCTGTAATCATATAAATCTGCTTTAATTATCCCGGGTGAGTTTATTATGAGAGAAGCGTTGTAATGATGTCCGATTCGTAAGTGAATCGTTTGTTCGAGTCGGTTCAGTTCAGTGAATTGGAGAATCCCGTTGATGAAAACCAGTCTGAATGATTCATTCACGAATAGAACTGATTTGATTCTCGAGTTCAACTCACTGATTCGATGATCCTGTCACTGTTTTAGCTCATTTCCACATTTCTTTCTGGAGCTGCTATACAATATAGCAAGACGGCTTGATTTCCGAGATCTGATCAAAGATTTTGCTGTCAGAAAAACACTGCGCTTGGCACTTGGGGAATAAGAAATTACAAGTCGACAGCTTATAAAGACACCCAGACAGAGTTTCTATAGTATCTGTATATGAGAGACAGAGAGTACAATGGTGTTAATTACTTGTACTGTATGTGTAGTTATTTGTATATAGTTATAAATGCATAATTTCAGTTAATCTAATAAACTATACACATTTAGTTCTTAGAAAGAGTGTGAGAATTAAAGATTAAAAAGCTACTCATTTCCAGACTTGGAAAATTATGAATATTCGGAAAATGGTTTGGAAACAGTATGAGTACTCATATTACAAACACACCTGTTATAGAAGTGCTGCTGTTATAGAAAAATAATCAACACCTTCTGACCAATCACAGTCCAGAATTCAACACACAATTCAATTCACAAAATGACCGAAGTGCACTAAACATTTAGTCATGTAACCATTTGTTGTGTTCAGTCACTCCGCAGCGTCAGTCATGGTCCTCATTATACGGGACCTTAAATAACAACCGGAATTCCACTCAGAATAGAATCAGACAGCTGGAGCGCAGAGATCCTTCAATAACTGCGTGAATGCCACATCTCCCCCATTAGAAATGTACATCTAGTGTACTACTGCAGAAGCCTTTACATCTAAAGCACATGTGTAGGATGTAGGAAGCAGAATGTGAAATAGCTCTATATTGGATATATAGTGCACTACATGGAGTCAAGTCAAGACAGATACGCAGCGAAAGTGTGAGACGAGTAGGATTCTATACAGTACATAGAGTATAGAGGCTATAATTTCAATATTTTTAGTACACAGATATAGGGAATGGAGATCTGAATCCCAAATGGCTCCAGTTACACACTTGATATGGCATAGAAGCCATTCCTCCATGCCTCATGCAGTGCACAACGTGTAGGCATCAGGAAGCCATTTGGGATTCACCCACAAGATCAACTCGCATGGTTTATGTCATGGAACGAAGCAGCAAAAAAGTGATCATCCCACAAATGCTTTGCAAAACTCATCAAAGATTTTAAATGTAGACCTAAAAATATAAACAAGATTAAAATGTTCTGCATGGAGGAGTGGACCAAGATGTTAACTGTAAAAAATAAATAAATAAAAATGTAAAAACCTGGGTTTTTGTAGAAATAAATTCACTACATAAAAAGCATTTGTTTGGGGGGGGAAGAAAAAGAAGAAAATTAAGTAAAACTATACTATATGTCCCTGTATGTTTGGGCTCAGAATACCACTCATTGCATGTGTTCGTTTATCGTTGTATATATAATCAGCGAAGTGTGCCAAAAAATCTGGAGGGCACTGCACTTTCTAAAATTATAAAGCAAATTACTGAAAGATTTTAGATTTAGAGAAAATGTGAGGCCTTGGTTCCTTTCATGGACGCTTCCCATATTTTTAATATGTCAACAACATGTTAACAAAGACCGTAATACTTATATAATATTTATATGTAAATATTGTAATAGTTCTATATTTTATGAACCCTTTTTGCATTACTGAAGGAGCAATGATTGCATTTTCCATTTGTCTTATAAATTTAAATGTAAAAAGGAAAGGAACAGAATTGTTTCCTTCCTGTGGGCGGTGCATTGTGTTTGTTGTCATGGTGATTGTGGAGCTCCTGGAGAGCAGTGAGTGTGTTTGCTATAAACAGGAAGAAACAAATTTGTTCTACAGAAAACAGAAGTAAGCTTATGAATAGGTGAGGAATAGAGGGGGAGAAGCACCTAGCATGAAGTGTCTATATATCTGTCTGTCTGTCTGTCTGTCTGTCTGTCTGTTCACAACTGATTTATCACACACTATCCTTACATTAAATAATGGATCAGCAAATTTCTGCTCTGGTTTTAAACATCAACAGGTTACACAGAAGATGTGTAAAAGAATATTGCTGCCTTCTTTGAAAAGGCTGTCGGTTAAGAAATATACCACAGTGATGTTCAATTCTGGATTCTGATACATCAAAAGTTGTTGATTATTTACGGAATAAAACTGACGGGGTGGTGTTATGAAGCGGAGGTACTGTTACCACCCTGAAGTTATTATTTTCCTGTAACAGCCCATCCCTAGGTGTTTTATTCCTCTTACATCACCTGCCACAGATTTTTAATATTAAAAAAAAAAAAATTAAAGAAGATATGTCTCCATACTTTTTATCCATTCATAGTTACAGTTAATGGCGTGGAACGTCCATGAAACAAGTTAGTTCCCGATGTCTTTATGAATATTAGTGAGTAGTGTTTCACGGACCTTCAGGAATAATACAAAAATGCATACAAACAATAAGCTACACAACCGTTACCAGATTTTCTAAAACCGTGAATCCATAACACGAATAACTTAATGTAAAATGGATGTACTTAGTGTTGGACAAAGCTCAGTGTGTACTCTTGATGTGCGTCGTGTGATTGTGAGTCACCGATGTTGACTGTCTGTGTTTAAAGACTCAACACTTCTTTCCAGCCATTAGACGAACGGTGCGACTCGGCCATGGACATCCTGCACTTCACCGTCACGCTGCTCCTGATCAGCTTCTCGGGTAAGAACGATTCTTAATTCAGCTGCTGATCATGTGGATCCGGTGTTTGAACAAATAAATGTCAAGAAAATGAGCTGATCAAGTGATTAGAGTTATTCTTCTGTAATCAGCTGAAAAAAAATACATTCTCTTCCTAATGGGAATTGGCCTAATGGTTTCCATTAAACTCCATAAAGAACTAATCCAGATCCATGATGGAAAAGTCCTATCTAGAAATACATTCATGTTAGTTATATACAGTATCTTTGCTTTTTTTTCTTTGTTTTCCATTACAGATCTGAATATAACAAAAGTCCATTAATTCCATTAAACCATAGCGTTTTAGCACACATTGACCATCAGGGATCATTAAACTTCAGTAGAACACATGTTAAGCCATTAGGATGTACCATTACAGACCATTACTAACCATTATTAGCCATTACAAACCAGTACAGACTTTACAAACCATTACTAACATTATAAACCATTACAAACCATTACCAACCATTACCAACCATTACAAACTAACTTTGTACGTTTTTTTTTTTTTTTTGCAACTGTCCTTTTCCTTCATCACTAGCTTTATCAGCCTACGAGGACACCTGGTCCATTCAGGTTTCCCCAGAGGTGCGAACTATCGAGGGTTACCCCGCAGTGCTGCCCTGCTCCTTCACACACCCTGCACACACCCTACACTCCTCCATGAACGTGGTGTGGCGTCTGGGCCACGCACGCACCAGCACCGTGCTCTTCCGTTGCTCCAGCCTCAACGGCAGCCAACAATGCGAGACCGGACCAGACCAGGACCAGCGTTACCGGCTGGAGGGAAACCACAGAGAGCATGACCTGACTCTGCGCATCAGCAGCACCGGCCTGCAGGACAACGGGCGCTACTACTGCGGCGTCGAGCTGCCCGACCAACCGCACGCCAACTACGAGAACAAAATGGGCACACGGCTCCGAGTGGAAGGTAACAAGAACTCATGAAAGGAAATCTCTTAGAGATTTATTCTTTATATAGTCCGAGTAGTATTAAAAATGAGCCAGTTGTTTAGGAAATAGTTAGCTCTAGCTGAATGTTGAAGTTGAATCAAATGTAAAGTTCTTCTTTATGCTACATTTTTATTGGCTAGCCAGATATCTAGTTAAACTAATATTAAGGTAGCTAGCCTGAGTAAGGTTAAAGTTGGTGCTGAAGTCACCAACCATGAATGATATTATAATAAAGCAGTGTATTATAATATACTGTACATATTGTATAATGTATAGTATGTAATGAAATTAATTTCATCAGGCACACTGCTACAAATTAACCAAAACATGGGCACAATTTTATTCATTAGAGAGCTTGAACTAGAGACATGTGTCAATTGTGTGTTAAAGACTTTTTTTTGTAAACGTGTTGTTTTTGTTTGCTCTGTGTTGATGTGTATTTGTTTACATCCAGCTCCACCCCGGATCTTAAGCTTGTCCATAGGGGGCAGCGTAGACACAAATCTCAAAGCCCTGTGTCAGGTACAGGGGTCTCCGCTACCTGACGTCCAGTGGACGGGTTTAGATGAAGTTCTCGATGCAGATAACGAAGCAGCCCCGCTCCCACAGGAAGCTCCGGATCGGCACAGGACCACCAGCCAGCTCCTGGACATCCAGCCGGGGGGGCAGTACACCTGCACTGCGTCCAACCCTCTTGGCAACGACCAGGCTACGGTCTACATTCTGCCCCCGAGTCCAGAAAAGTCCAAGAACACCAGCAACGGTGGTGATGCTCTAACCGTACCGCTGCTGCTTGGGTTAGCGTTAGCAGTTAAATTGCTTCTCTTCCTGGGAGGTCTGGGAGGTTTGTTCATTAAATGGCATATTGGGTCCAAAAGTCTGAATCAATCAACCAAATGATGTTTCTCACTCTCAGTATGTGTTTCTCCAAAACGTGTTGTAAATACAGCTTTAATGTTTAGTGGGAACCCATAAAACCAATCAGCTGCTTGATTAAACCAAGCTCCGCCCCTCTAGGATTGATTGGCATGTGGTTGGCATATTGTTTACAAATATTGACGTTATTGGTAATTGTTTCTTTGCTTTAATTTGCTTTTTTTTTTTTTTTACTTCAGTAAAAGACTGTAAAGTAGCTACGTCATAATTATAATTATATTCTAAAAATAATAATACTTGTACTCTTACTTGTACTGATTACATTCCTATTAATAAACTCAAACCTTTTACTCCTTAGAGTTTTTTTTTTGATCAATTCTCAAATCACAGGCTATAAATCACATAAATAAAAAAAATTCACCCTGTACACATGCTCGTCACACTACAAATTCCATGCGTATGCCTCATTTTAACAGACTGTTCCTGTCCTGTCCTTTATTATAAGTGCATGTTCTAGGGGGCGTGGTCTATAGTCTGTACCTGTGGTAGGAACTCAGTGACTTCCATGAAACCCACAGAAGCGTTGATTCTCTGACGCGTCCATTTACACGTCATCTAAATGAACTCGGTTAATGTTTGGTTTGGACAGCAGACATCTTTTCCCACAAGATATAACACAACTTTTCCAGCATGTTCATTCACATGTGAGATATATGGTATATATAATACCTGGAGTTATTTCTACTGGAGTTATTTCTGTATTTTCCAGACGCGTGCACACTGACATAACAGATTCAGCCTAAAATCCCAGAGATATGCCACTAATATTTACATTACAGACCTCCACATCCAGTCCGAATAAGGCTTAAGCCTGGTTGTTTCTGCCTTTTCCAGTCCCCTGATGTGCCATTTTGCACAATCACATTCCAGCTTCATGGTTTTGATCCTTCTCATCGCTATAGGACTATTTTTTTTGTCTACTGTTTTGGTTTTTTAATATATTTTTTTTTATATTCGTGTTCATCTCCGCTAAGTGTCTGACATGCTTTTTGGATTTTGGATGAGATGGATTTCTTGTTAGCGACATTGTCCTCATCATTCCTTTAAAAATAAACCCTGGACAATTCTCCTTCTTTAACCATATGATGACGGTACTGTTTAAAAAATACACACTTCCTCTTTAAAGTATGTGTGTGTGTGTGTGTGTGTGTGTGTGTGTAATTGCACAAAGTCAAATATTTACCTGAATCTAATTGTCATATTTTCTTGGGCGTCATGTTTTGTGTGTGTGACAAATTACCCATACATTATTTATTCTTATATTATATATTTATTTGTCTTTATTACAGCATACATATTCATTAAGAGACAGTGATGACAGATAAGGACTTTTTCTTTTTTTTTAGTATAAGCTATGGCTACAGTAACAAGACAGCTTGGATTACAGTGATCTGAAGTGTTAAAATATAAGTACGCTGGATTTAATATGCTAAATCGGAACTGTATTACATCTACGTGTGCATATAATTATATACGTATAAGATATATATTTACAGGATACAGGTAAATCTAAGTTTCCAGTCACGTATAATATACTTAGAATAATTGTAATGAAAATTCATTTAGTTGAATAAATAATATGATTGCAGTATTTATTTGCATGCAGCTACAGGTATTGAGAAATGTCGCTATTACAGAAAGAGATATTTAAAGCAGATACTCGAATGCAACTCCATCTGATTTCATCCACTTTGCTCAGACAGAAATTTCCATTGGAAAGTTTTTAACAGTTTAATTCAACATTCGAATGAGAACACGGCTAACCATGTACACACCGAACCTGTCTATATTGGAAATGGCTAATGCTACGTGTTAGCATCAGCTGCTATGTTAGCTTTTAAGTTCCCAAGCAGCAATCTTTAAATTTCTATTATAGTAGTAGTTAAAATAACTCATTAGCAATGCACTACGCTAATAGGACCATAACCATTCATCAGGATAAATGGCTCATAGCCCAAAGTTTGAAGCAAATGAAAGCAGATGTTGTAGGTGGTTTGATTAACAGTTTGAGCCAATTATATCTTTCTACTACTAAACAGGTAGGTTGCATTCAACAGTGATTAAGTCAACATGAAATGAAGTGACGATAATTTAGCTGCTGTCGATGATTGGATGTTGGTTGATGGGCTGGTGGTTGGATCCGAGCTGGTGGTCGTGCTCGGCTAACTAACTCATATCGACGCTTCTGAAGGTTACGTAATCTTGGACACACAAGGGCAGCATGGACGAGCAGCAGCGCACGCTGCGCCATGTGAAATTCCCATTCGGTTCCATCCACATGGATACACACAGGCCGCCCGTGGGTTGGTTGTTGTCCCAGTTGGCAAAGTCGAAACTGACGTCCTTATGCCAGTACCACTGAGAGGTGACAAGGCTGCGTCGCAGGCCAAGCCATGCATCACCTTCCGCCTTCATGTCGTTAAGTGAACCTACCATTTTATTTTGTGTATAATTGATGTTGGGACTCACCAGTAACATGCCTTTACTGATACAGTGAGCCCGGGACTCCTGCCAACTCATTGTGATGTTACCAAGTTCAAATACCATGGGAACCAAAACACAACCATTGGGGTCTGTGGAGCAAACAAACACAGATTAATTGCACAGTTATTACATTATCATATCAGATACCCTTGCTGTTGATAGTTTTTATACTCTGCGGGATATCAAGCAGGACCTTACCTGGCTCGTCGTTTACAGAAATTGCCGGGCCTCCATAAATCACCCCCGAATCCGACTTCTCAAAGACATACACTGCAATTGGTGAGGTAGGATGCCAAATAACACACGACTTACAATTACTCGGGGGTACGATGGTGGCCCATGAGTACAGGGTACCACTGATATCATTCCAGGCCGCACCACTGAGAGGATCAGTCTCGATGTGGAGGTCATTTTTATGGGCCGTTTCAACTATGAGTACAATCTGTGGTGATCGGGCCAGCACGGTGGTGTGTACCAAGTAGCAGCCAGAAAACATGTTTTTCGGTATGAGATCGATTATGAGGCCAGGATGGATATATCTGAGTGACGCTGGCTGCGATGTTGTGAGAACTGGGCTTCCGTTGGGTAGACCTGGGTAAAAAGGAAGCAATTCTATGGAACCAGGTGCGACAGTCTTCTTCTCGGAGGCAAATAAGAGGTCAACGCTGTTGGCTGAGGTTACGAAAAGGCGCCCGTCGGTGGCGGTGGAGTTAGGGAAGATGAATTCAGTTCCCAGCAAGTAGGTGGGTCGGAGTTGGTGCACAACCATGTTACACCTGCAACTCTGGGTGTCGATACACGGATTGGTAATGATCACGGCCACTTTTGCAGTAGATGAGACTTCATACCAGAAACTGTTGCTCGGCAGCTGGATCAGCTCAAAAGGGCCTAGTGTGATCGTATTAACAACATTTTCCCCAGTAGGTAATTTTTGGGTCGCAATGACGCTGTTGTTAACCCCTTCTGCGTTAATAATGACGAGTCTGTAACTGAAATCCATCGGCACAGTGGTCGAGCTGATGAACTGTGAGACGTCGTAGGTGTTCAGCTTGACAGCGAGCTCGGTGTAATTAGGGGAAGGGACCAGATAGTCCACTCCCAGATTTTTTGTAGGTGGAACAACGTTGGTCTGTATGCTGTCTCCTCGCTTGCTGATGGAAAGCACAGTGATATTCTTGTCGCTGCTGATTCTGATCGAGTTCTCGGAGACACCCAACTGATTCACCTCTGCGTCAAAAATATTCACAACAAACACCTGCGGAGTGTTGATGGATGATGCGTTGATAAGTGTACCATTTTTGATGATATTAATATTAGTGTTCTGGAGGAAGGTGGTGATTTTCAGACTGAGGAAGAGTTGTGCCGGAAAGTAGTAAGCAAGGTTCTCTGGAAACGCCGTGACAAATTCCGTACCGTAGTCAACAGCGTGACCTGTTAAAATCAAACACACTTGGTTATTAGCGTACTCTGGAGTTTCCCAATCTCTAAATTTCAGAATAAGAACATGTTGCTGAAACATGACTGGAAAATACACAGAATTAGTGACGAAGAACCACATTACCCAATAGACACTCCCACTATAAAGTCAAAGTGGTGACCTACCTTGACATAATATTGATATAATAAGTATGATGGGCAACATGATTAAACCAGAGAACCAGGTGGGCCGGGTTCGTTAAACTCAGGACTCAGGACTCTGTGATATCTTCTGAGCTGTAGAACTAGACAGAAACACACACACACACACGTCCTTCACATTTCTTTTATTTAACTGTTTAACTGACATTTAATTTTTTTTTTTTTCATTTTACTACAAGTATTATTCTAAACTATTGCAGTAGTATTGCAATAGATGACTAAACTCTTAAAAAATTAGAACCCTTAAGTATTCTTTAGTTGTACCTCTATGGGAAACACTACTGTAGGACCCTACAACAAAGTTTTCACCATCACAAAGGGTTTCATGGAGAACCTTCAGTTCTGTAGTTGTAATGGTCCTGGGGAGAACCCTACAACAAAATGTTTCGCCATCAGAACAGGTCCCAAGTAGAACCCTTTTAGGATGCCAAGACTCTTTAACTGTATGAGGAACCATTGATAAGAACCCTTAAAGAGCTCTTGTTGCTTTCTAAAGGGGGTCTAAGTTCTTAAACTATTTAGAACCCTCAAGTGTTCTTCAGTTATCCCTCTGGGGGAACCATTGAAGGTTCTATAAATCAGAAAGGGTTCAAAGTAGAAACTTCTGAGAAGCTAACAACCTTTAATTATCTAATGAACCCTTTTAATGTCAATTATTTTCTTCTTAGTACCTAGAACCTGTCTGGAGTTTTACATTCAGCTATCTTGGTATTTGGTACACTGTTAAAATAGGGTTCTTCAAAGGTTTGTTGAATGCTGTGTAAATAAAGTCAATGTTGTTATGTTAATCATGGTCACATGACACAAAATAGCTAGTGGTCCTTGCCGGGCAAAAAAAAACCTAATAGAAACCATCACAGAAATTCTAATGGTTTCCACTACAAATACCATTACAAGCCATCAGCTAACCATTAAAACCATTACCATTATTGGTCCTTAATGTTATCCACTAATAGAAGACATCAAATTACCAGTAGAGACCCACAGGGACCATTAGTGTTTTCATTAAAACCAATACAATTCTCATTATAACCATTAAAAACATTACAAATTCTATGAGGGTTTCTGTTGGGGTGAAGTCACGTATCAGATTTGCATGTCAGGGTTGTGTGTGTGTGTGTGTGTGTGTGTGTGTGTGTGTGTGTGTGTGTGTAGAAAATTTGTAAATTGCACAGATAGTTTGCATTTTCTACACACATGAGCTGCTCTGTTTTTCTACCTGAAAAAAAAAAAAAAACCTTTTCTGTGGTTTTGGTTTTAAGGCTGATTTTTCTTTCCACTGGATTATTATTTGAAACTGCTAAATAAATAAATAAATAAATAAATAACCATAATGACTATGTAATATTTATAACGCAATATAGGATATAGAATTACTTGAAAATTCTTCAAATTAATATAAAATTTAATCTACAACTTGACATTAAGACCTTTAAAGTATTTATCAAGTAAATAAACACATAAATCTTGTAAAATTATTGCTGTCAGTTAATACAGTTAACGTTGTGTATATTCAAGATATTTGACTTTTTATTTTTTCTTTTACTATCTATCTATCTATTTATTTATTTATTTTTGGCCGATTCTGAATTGGTTTGTTTTTAATGATCCAATAAAACAAATTGCTCCAAAAAACAAACAAATAAATAAATAAATATAAATAAATAAATAAATAAAGGATTTATTAGCAGTTATTACTGTACTGGAAGTTAATGTTGTCTATACTAAGAATGTTTTTACTTAAAGAAGTATTTTTGGTCATTTTGGTCTGAGAATAGACTTTGAATATGTGCGCATATTTGTACTTTTTGTATGTAAAACATACAGAACAGAATAAAACAAAATACAAAACGTAAGCTTTTTTTTTTCTGTCTTCGTAATAATGTCATATCAGGCTTTGTTGCAGTTCTGCGTAGCGGTTCGCTAACTGTATTACAACAGACCATATTATCGAGAATGTACAATTTTAAAGAAAACTCCTTTGAAATCTTCACCTTTGTGCGTTTACGTTGGCCGGCTCTGTCTGGCACGTATTTGCATTGAACTCTGATCTGCGTGACAAAAGTGTGAACTTGACTTTGCTGGGATATCGTGGAATTAAAAAAAATAATAAAAATCATAAACACGCCTACGTTATGAGCAAATAAAATAACTAAAATGACTAAAATGCCTACAAGAAATGTACAAGATTGTTATATAGTATGAATTGGAAAGAACTGCAAAATAGGGAGATCTAAATGCATCTTAATTTTTATTCATTTATTTGTTTTTATGTATTTACTTGTTCAGATGTTCTACTTAATGATTACACAGATCTGCCTAATGGTAACACATACACACCACTGTGCTGTGGGATAAGCCACAAAATGTACACTTGAAAATGAGTGTAACTTAATCTCAGGGGCGTAACGACGTACGAGTTTGAAAAGGAAAATAATCACGCCATTAACCGTCTGAGAAAACATAACGCAAGAGAACTTTTAAGGCATTGTTAAAACACTTAAAGTCGTCTCTTTATACGTACATGTTCAACTCTGATTCAAGCTGATTACATTTACATTTACATTTACGACACTCTCGGATTAAATCATGTTTAACAGTAGCACAAAAGTAGGCCTAAAAAGTACAAAAGTAGTCTTAAAAGTCAATTTACGTAACTTAAATATGTTTTTAAATAACTTTTTTTTTTTTTTTTAATATATATATATATATATATATAAATTAAACGAGACCACAGGTATAACCTTGAGGGAAACGCCCCAGTGACGAGCCTCTGAAACGTACCAAGAACATACTAAAATTGTTTTTAAGTGTATAATCTTTACAGGACATGGTGTTAAATCCTAACAACAAATCAAAGTCTTACAATTCGAACTGAATCACGGGATCAAATCGAACTTTCACTATTTAAATAATAACAATAATCAGAAGAAGAAATGCGTTTACCTGCCAGCGCAGCCGCAACACACACCGATCCCCCAGACTGACTGCGTAGGTCGTGTGTGTGTGTGTGTGTCCGTCCGCATCCATCCTCCAGCTCACGTACACAATCGTACACATTTGACTTTCAAACTTTTCGAATTTTCACACAGTTTTGCATAAAATCCAGAGACACAAGGAGACGGTGAACTTTCTCTACAGAGCAAAACCCTTTTTTTTTTTTATAATCCATCACACCACATAAAATATAATCAGGGTTACAGTGTGGTGAAGTGAAAAACGACCCCAGATTCAGATCTACATCATAAACCGCCGAGTCGAATCAGACGTCTCAGAGCGGAAACCCGGTTTTAACCCGGTCTCCTCGTCTCCATTTTCACTGTGAGGGAAAGGAATTAATTCTATTGATGACTGAGTTCAGTACTTCCTGCTGCTTCGTAGTATTTATAAATGAACGACGTCTCGTCCTTTAATTAGCGTAGATTAGATTAATGTTTTGTTTGGAAAATATTCAGCCGTTTTGAAGGAGTCACAAAATTTAAAACGTGCCAAAACCAAAGCACTACATTTCTAAACGCACACACAACCGCCTTCATCATTACCAAACACAGATTTATGTAGATTTAGGTTACACTTAAAAAAAAAAACAAAAAAAAAAAACATCTGGGCATTGCATTGTGAGTAAACTTTTAATTGTGTGATTCGTATTTGCAACAGTTTGTACTGAATTTGTTGAAATTAACTGAATCAATGAATCCTTTTTGCTCCTTTCTCATTAAGGGAATCAGTTGAATGAGTGAATCCTTCTGGTCATGACAGAGTTTTGCTCCTCTCTCATTCAGTGAAACAGCTGAATCAGTTCATCTTTTTGCTTATGATTTTCGCTCCTCTCTCATTCACCGATTCATTTGAATCAATGAATCATTTCAGGCATGACCAACAATCATTCCTTTTTTCATTAATTGAATCAGGTAAGTCAGTGAATCTCTTCATTCATGACAGAGAATCGTTCCATTTTCATTAAGTGAATCAATGAATCCTTTTGTTCAAGGATTGTTCAAGTTTCACTCTGGTTCAGTGGATCAGTCACTGCTTTCATTCACAACTGGGATTTGTTACTGCTCTCGTTCAGTGTATCAGCTGAATCTTTTTGGTCATGACTGAGTTTTGCTCCTTTCTCATTAAGTGAATCAGTTGAATCAGTGAATCCTTTTGGTCATGACTAAGGCTGCGTCCAAATACCCACACTACCCTACTACATTACCCTACTATACAGTAGGGGAAAAGCAGTACGCCGAGAGAGTAGTACGTGTGAATTCTCAGTATTCATAAATCAGTAGGTGAGAAATACCCGGATGACCTGCTGCTTCCGACAAGATTCTGCAGTAGGGAACCAGTGGACACTGAGCTATCCCATAATGCACCGGGACTCATTTTGCACCTTTCTCATTAAATGAATCAGTGAATCCTTTTGATCATGGCCAAGGTTCACTCTCGTTCAGTGGATCAGTTGAATCAGTTGAATCAGTGAATCCTATTGGACATCACAGAGACTCATTCTTCTCTCGTTTTAACGGGTCATTTGAGCTCACCGTGTCCGTACTGGAGATTTGCAGCGTTTCAGTGAATGCAATAGTAACAACGATTAGCTATTTTACACGACTTGAGTTTTTTGTTGTCGGCACATTTGAACAAACTGAACAACTGGCGAACAAATGTGAATGAATCGTTTCACTGAATGGACTGAAATTACTAAACAAATTCACCTGTAGCCCAGATTATTATTATTATTGTTGTTGTTGTTGTATATTTAGGATATTAAAGTCTCCCTTAACTGTTCCTTAAAAAAATCCTGTTTTTCAAAATAAGTGGCTTAAAAAATGTCTTTTGCTTAACAGAGTGTAAACATCTTACTGAAGGATTTTGGATGTGGATTACATCAAGCGGACCTCGAACCAAATGGAAAAAAGTCCAAAGTCAAAAACAAATTCTGTAACGATCTCTTTTATTTCAGATAAAAAATATGAATATTTTACAAACAAAGCAATTTATTTATACGTTTACATTTATTTATGCCTTTAACAGCTGAAATAACAATGAAAATAAACAAGAATCTGCGCTTTAGTCTGATGTGAATCTGTTAATTCATCACACTTTTCACACGTCACCACTCAGGAAGAGAAATACTTCAATTATAATTATTTTCTGTTCGCATTTTTTCTTTTTTTCTTTTTCCCCCGTCTTTACAGACTTTAAAACGCTCAGTTAATCTTATTCTTATTACTCTTTGGGAAAGGAAGTATAACAAAGTTATTGTCATGTCACTTAAACACCCTGAAAACTAAACACAAAGAAATTTTCTCTTCTTTTTAATGACCTAATAAAGAAAAACTTTATTTAATTCTGAAATAATAATTAAAAAAAAAAACTCTCTTAAAAAAAAAATAATAATTATTATACCCATTTCAGCCAAAATCTCTCTAGTGTCCTGATTTAAATATGCTGATGTTGCTGTATGATGGAGGGGGAGCTTAAATGAAGTTAAACCGCAAACCTGATCATGACATCACCACTCAAATTTTATTTTCATTTCTTTAGCTCAGGGAGATGATGATTATACTCTGTGTAACAGGTTAAAGACGTTACTTGTCCAGCATGAGCTATGTGATGTTACGTAACTAGCCAAATTCACTAACACGCGTGATAATTAACTATTATTGTGGTGATGTATAATCTCGCCGGTCATGTGTAACTTAAGCTCCGCCTGTTTTGGTAAAACCTGGTGGTGGTAGCCTCAGTGCGCTCCTGATGCTTGTCCTGAAGTTTTCCGTTCGTCTCTGGGGCGCGTCGTCTGTCTGCGTGGTCCTTTTCCTCTTGCACTTCCTCCTCCTCCTCCTCTTCCTCTGCTCCTCCTCCTCTGATTCTCTCGCTCCTCTTTAGCGGCGGCCTGCACCCACAGCGCGTCGAAGCTCCCGGGCGCCTGGTATCCGGCCGTGTTCGAGTCCAGCGGGTCTCTGGAGAGCAGCACCCAGATGGCGGGGATGTTCCGGGTCACGGTGATGCTCTCGAGGCCGGCGCTCGGCTCCAGCGGCTCCCACGTCTCCTGCAGCGAGCTGTAGAGCAGCCGCGTGACCTGATGCAGCCCCCCCGCACGCCGCTTCATGATCTCCACGCACGTGACGGCCTTGGAGACGCTCGGGCCGACACCCGTGAACACGATCTGACGGCACAGCTGTGACTCGGCGCTCGGTTCCGCTTCCTCTTGACCTCCGCCGCTCTCTAGCGGTTTCTCCGCTCGGCCCTCCATCCGGCTCTGCGCAAACCGCATCAGGTTGCGGATTTTGCTGCCGTCTCGAACCCGGACCACGGGAGTGCCATCATGGAGGAGGTCAGCAAACGGGCAGAGACAAGGCTGCTCGACCACGCCCGCCTTCCTGTAGTTCTCCATCTCACCTGCAAAACAAAAACAAAACAGCTGCTCCGTATATCATCATCTAAACATACCGATTAATACACAATTAATTAAACAGCCCTTCAGTAACTCTTCATATGTTTATATATATATAGATAGATAGATAGATAGACAGACATATATAAATATCATATTATATATTAGTGTGTACGGGTTAATGGGTTTTCAAAGCAGTAAAACTAAATTATTTAAATCATTTTTTATCATTTTTTGTAAAATAAAAAGTTTTGGTTCATTACTGACTCATATGATCATTATTAATGATCTGTTGGTTAATTAATATATTTATTCACGGTGTCAAACACTTTAAGCTGCATTTTTCTTTTTACATTCATGCAAGATGTTATATAAAGCTACCTCCGGTACTGTTCGCATTGTTGTTGTTGTTATTATTACAGTTAAAATGAAATTGTACCTTTGACAGTCACGCACTGATGAACTTCAGCTAAGCTAGTTAGCACCGTAGCTACTCAGCTCGTCTCAGGACTCATTCTGATCTAAACTGCGCTCACAAAACTCGCCTCCTTCACTGAAACACTGCTTTACTCCATCACCTGCTTCACACACTTGGTGTTAAATGTTTGCATCTGATCTAAAGCACACAACACGGCTAAATCTTAATGCAAAGTCTATTAGCTTAGCAAAGATAAGCATCAGCGTGGGTCTTATCAACACGAGCAGCGTTCAAGCGCTCCTGCAGGTTGTACTGGTTCTACTTCCGGGTTATCAGTTTAGGACGCCATTTTCTTTAATGCTCTTTCACAATATTCTTGATTCCTTGAAAATTTTACTTTTTGGGGATTAACCGATGTTTGCAGTAAGATATATACCAGGTGTATCTAAATAATTTAATGATCTGCGTAGATCGCGCTATTTAAAAAAAAAAAAACTTTTAGGGACTTTAGAATATAAACATTTTTTGAAAATCAATCGAATCATCAAATAAAAAGTCTAACAAAAACATTGAGCTCTGCTAAAGGCACTGTAATGCTCTAATGGCTGGTTTACAACTTATATACAATCTTAATCATCTTAAGTATAGATTTTATTTGTTCATTTATTTATTACAGCACTAGGTCCATATAAATGTTTTTCAATATTACCCTAAAAATATATATATATATATATATATATATATATATATATATATATATATATATATATATATATATATATATATATATATGAATACACAGAATGACTACGCGTTTATGTAAACAACTATAAATAAATACATGTCTGTGCCTTTAACTTTTGCAACTTCTAATGTCAAAATATATTCAAAGGTATTCCACCAGGGGGCGCCACGAACACACTAATACTAGTAGAATAGTCATGAAAATGTCCATTTATAATAATAATAATAATAATAATAATAATAATAATAATAATAATAATAAACCAATAAAAGGTGGTTATTGTATTTCTAAATTCACTGGCCCAAACGTCATAGCTATAATAATAATAATAACAATAATAATAATAATAATAATAATAATAATAATGAAATGTATATTTTAAATTATGTTTATAGTGATATTTTAAAGTAAAACATCAACAAATAAAGTCTTCCACTTTATTCCTGGGATTCTAATAATCAATTATTATTCCAATCAAGTAAGAATTTTTAAAAAAATAATAATTTTTAAAAAGTAATGAATAAGTAAATTGATAACACTGGATGTGGATGACACTATTATTTATTTATTATTATTATTATTGTTGTTGTTGTTGTTGTTGTTGTTGTTGTTATTGAAAAAGAACAAAAAGATTTACATCTTAAATATCCAACTTCGAAGTGAACGCTTCTAATGCCCGGAAATAACAGGAATTTAATCTCGCACTTGAACGCTGCATTATAATGTACCACGCTAGCACCATTTTTCACAAAATGAAAAACACTTAAAACATATAATCTGATATTAAAACTACATGTTACACAGCCTATTCGATTCTGTGACAAGAACTACAAACAGACTTTTAATAAACATTTATTTATTTATTTATTCATTCATTCATTCATTCATTCATTTATTTATTTATTTAGCTGAATAGTTTTCGTTTCCCAGCTCATCTCAGTTTCGTTTCTCAGTCAATGAGCCGGTTTCTCTGCTTGTTTGGGCGTGTAGACCTCAAGCATCATCATCTGGGTTATGTCCCAAATCACATACTAGTCTACTGGGTGTAATGTCGAACTACAATCCTGCATGAGCTCTGTTCAGACACACTGTTCAGTAGGGACTGTATGCGGTTTGTGACACAGCCGGAGTTTATATAAATAGAACCAGCAGAACAGGACCTTATTCACACTTAATGTTGCTTACTGAAGGCATTAAAGACATTTTCTTTGAGCAAGGATAGCAGGTAAGTTTGTCTACTACTCTGCTTGTCTTAATATCCTACATGATGATTGCAGTAATCTGTCTGGAAATGTGCACATACACATACAGTATATATTTCACTGTTGCTGTCATTTCCAGGATCAAACTTTGCTCACTATGGGAGTTCGTGGACTTCACAGCTACATCGAGAGCAACAGTGATTTCCTGAAGACCAGCTGCTTTAGAGAAAGCAAACTCATTGTTGATGGATCCAGTTTGTACTACTGTCTTTACTTCAGGTCTCACCTGGACCAAGCACACGGCGGAGATTATAACGGCTTTGAGAAAATAGTTACACTGTTTTTCAGAAATCTCAGAATCTGCGATATCGAGCCCTATGTGGTGCTCGATGGAGGGGACGATGTCAGTGGCAAAAAATTTGACACCCTGAAGACAAGATGCCAAGAAAGAATCAGAAGCGCCGATGCCTTGTCCAGGGGCCGTTCAGGAGCAATTTTACCCACTCTCACCAAAAATGTGTTCAAGCAGATCCTCCGGAGACTCGGAATTCCCTTTATTCAGTGTCTGGCAGAAGCGGATTGGGAAGCAGCCGCATTGGCCAGCGAGTGGAACTGTCCTGTTCTGTCCAACGACAGCGATTTCTACATCTTCGGCAACCGGGGCGGATTTCTGCCCATCAGTCATTTCCAGTGGAGGGAAGTGAGTCTGCTGAGACACAATACAAAAAAATTCATCCGTGCCAAGTCATACCATGTTCGAAACCTATGTACTGCTTTTAACCGCATGAATAAGTATAATCTTCCACTTTTTGCCACCATCCTGGGCAACGACTACACCAACCTGGACAAGAGTGCGTTTCCAAACTTCTCGAAGTTCTCAACCAGACCTGGAGGAACTGCTCAGATCGATGGCGTGCTCGTGTGGTTATCACGTTTCCCCAGCCCAAAAGAAGCCATCGATGCTCTCCTCGCCCCCCTGGGAAAGAACAACAAATCATCCAGCATTCAAAACGCAATATATCAGGGAATGGCAGAGTACAGACTCAATCCCACCTCCATTGCCCAGTTCTTCATAAGCGGAGAACCTCAGAGAAGGCCTCCAGGCCCTTTACAGAACCTGCCGGACTGGACTCTGAAACCTCTGGCTGAAGGCAAGCTGGATTCCACCATCATTGATGTCCTGACGCTGCAGAGGATTATGTTGAACTTCCAGGTGGAGGATTCTGGTCTGAGCAGCAGCAGCGAGACGTCTCGGCCGTTACGACAGGTGATGTACGGCGTACTGCTGTGTACCAGGTGGCAGAAAGTCGGTAAACAGAGCACGTCTTCTGGAGAGAACCAGCAACACAACGTGGAGGAATACTACAGGCAGGAAATAAAGCTGACCAGCTCCATGGTTCCAGCTGTTCTACCGACACGTGTATTAACACACCTTCATCTGGACTCGCTGTGGGAGGTAGAGCTGTGGATTTATCTCTGCTTTACTGTTAATTGAAAACTTTATTCCATCTCTCACCACCAAGCTTTCTGTCAAAATAAGCCATTTAAATGTTTTACTAAATGTAGAACAGTAAAGGTTACATTCTTTGGTTACAGATGTAGCGAATCTAGCTCAAATGGGTGAAATATATCTATAGCTCTAATCGAAGCGTGTTCTGATTAGTTATGGATATAAATCGACCATGAACGGGAATGTTATATTAATTACTGTAGTAATAATATGCTAACAACGTTAAAAGTGAACCTTGCCATGAGTAAAAACAGAGACGATCCAGCGTGATAACCATGGATTTTAATAACTACGTAAAAACTACTGATATACACAACTAGGTATAAACAAATAATACATATATACAGGAAAAGTGAAAGAAACAAAAGGAAAAATGATGAAAATAACAGAATGGCAGAACACACAACAGTTTAACCTCGAAAATCAGCAATGAATTGAATTCACCTTCAACAGGGGCACTGGCTTAAAAGGACACCTCTATAGATCAATTCAAATTTATACTTGCGTTAATTTTATGCCGTTCACGAGGGTCCTTGGTTCGTAGATTTAGCGAGATTTGGAGAAAAGATTTATCCATCTTTTATGGATAATGCCAACGTACACGCCTCTCTGAGCTGCTGGCGAATCCAGAGAGAGGAGGAAGTTCTAGGGGGGAGTTTGTATTAAGTTTGGATTAGAATGAAATATGGAAAAGTGTAGAATGATACGTCCCATCGTCCTATAGTATGCATCATTAATTGGCATATTACGAGGCAATGATTTTGATACCAAACTCAAGGAGGTTATGATACCTTGGGCAGTGAAGGATCATTAGACATGGTTACAGACAACTTAAAATTAGCCTCTCGCTCAAACTATCTAAAATCACTATAGTTAGGTTATCTAGACACATAACACATGCATATATGAATACATTATAACTATCTAGAAATATGATTATATGTTACATTCAAGAGACATTTTCACCGTGTGTGCGTGAGTGTGTGTATGTCCAGAAGAGGGGGCTGGTGTTCTTCTAATGTCCCACCGGTCTTTGGTCACCTCAGGGTGACCTTTAGGGAGGACGTTTTCCTTCTAACCTTGTCGGCTCCGATGCTAATCCATGTGGTCGTAAACAGAGATTAGATCAGAGATTTACAGGCCCTTGGTCGGAGTTTTGGTTGACCCCTGCTGATGAACGTAATCGTGAAGTTTTCCAGACGTTCACACCCGTTAGGTTCATGGAAGGTCCTTCTATTGTGGGTGTAAGTTCTGTGTGTGTTTGCAAGAGTCTTTTGCATTCCAAAGGGGCATCTGGCCGCAGGAGGCCTCTCGGGGTTACTCTCGGTCACCTGAGTGGTGAAACTTTTTATGTTAAGTCCAGGTTAATTCAGAAATCAGTTTGGATACCGTCAGACGTTACACAGAAGTGCACTGCTGCCAAGCAAGAAAATGCACATCAGAGTCTTGTTATTATGAGAAAAACATCTCGTTATTATCGTTAGCATCTTGTTACTACGAGACAATAATCTTGTTATTAAGAGAAAAACATGTAGTTGTTCTGGGAAAAAAAAAAATCTTGATATTACAAGAAAAATATCTTACTACAAGAAAATATGTTGTTAAGTGAAAAACAAGAAAACGTGTCATGACGAAAGCGCGTGTGACGCTTCTGTTCCAGGTACCGCAACATTCGCGTCTGCAGGTCCTGTTGGAGGCTCTTGGTGTGTCTCCGATCGCTGATTCACTCCACGTCCCTGAAGGTCTGCAGCTAGCCGTGTATGTCACGTGTTTCTGGCTAAAGCACGCAAAACCTGAGCCGAGAGCAGAAATGTTCTGGGCTTTACTGACTGGCCTGGTCTACGGACACCTGTGCGGAGAAGAACAGACTGAGAAAGGTAAGAAGACAAGTGTGAAAAAACAAACACAAAGCAATACGTAACATACATTAACATTAACATTGCAAAACAATCTCCAAACTGTGGGTCTAACCAAGACTCAGAGCTCTACAGACTGAAATAAATCGAGTCAGAGCTCTAAAGACCGGAACTAATGAAGAGTTATTACCAGTATTTGATGATGTGAGTCATGTGATTCATGCTATTGGTTCTTCCTGCTCTGCAGAGATCGAACCAGTGATTTCGAGGTTTAAAAAGCTGCAGAGTCGTAAGGGTAAGAAGACCGTGGACCTGGAGCTGGCTCACGCTTACTGTCAGTGGCAGTCCTGTTTGAAGGACAGCTTCATTCTGAACCAGCTACTGAATCATCCAGTCCCTGAGCCGGAGTTAGCATGGTACGTTCACTTCTTATTTCTACGCCGACTTATTCTCAGGTACCTCATGTGCGAATACCAGCTTTTGTGTTGCAGGAAAAAAAAAAAAAGGGGGAACGCAGGGCTCCGCTCCCACGCAGAGACCGCGAGTTCGAATCCAGACGATGCTAAAAATACAAATTGGCCGTGCTCTCTGAGTGGGCGGGGCATACTCTGTGTCGCTCGTCAGTCACAGTGACACTAGCCAATCGTGTGAGCTCATGCATGCGGAAGAGGGCGGATGACGATTTCCTCAGAGTGTGCGATGTAGCATGTGTTAGCCTTCACCCTTCCTTGTTGTAGCTGTCGTATGATGGGGAGAGCTGACTGGTGGGTGGGAACTAACCAAGACTTAGTCATAGCAAGAGTTTTAAAACCTGGGGCTGAGAGTCGGAGCCTCAAAGACTAGAACTAACCAACACTTAGAGTAATAAAGATTGTAACTTTAAATCTGGGACTAACCAAAGAGTAGAACCTGAAATATTGGGGCTACTAAGGTTTCGGAAACTGTATAAAAACCTTAAAGTGAACCCCGACTATGAAGACTTGTAGGCCTTAACACGCAATAATTGTTGTCTCCTACTAAAATACGTTGTTAGAAACACATGAAATATTTTCATTATTTTAAAAATCCTTAATGTTTAATACACATTTTAACCTACGGAGGCCGCCATTACGTTACATGCCCAATGCACTCTGAGTCGATGACACAAAATGGTTGCTCTTGAGCACTCTGAACCACACTCCAGCATAGTAAGTGGCGCCATTAAACAAAAAGAATTAGCTACTACCCCCTACAACAGGACCAGAATACCACACTGTGCTGCTTTTGGCTGTAGTTTCCAGTCGGAAGGCAACGAGGGAAGTAATGTAAGTCTTCACAGCTTTCCTAGCGATAAAAAGAGGAGAAATGAGTGGGAAAATGCTTGTGGAAGAAGACAACGTCCTAAAGATCCACGGCTGTGTTCTCGCCACTTCTGATGCATTTGATGCGTTTTGGACTAAATATTTTTACATAATTGGATTGTTTGGACCTTTGCCAGTGTAACAAGACAGTTTTTTTGTCGGATTACGGATCAGTGGACTACTATGAGGCTTCATAGGCGAGTTGCCTCGGTTTTTTGAAGTGTTTGTTTGTGTGTCGGTGGTCTGACAGAGACGTTGATTGTAGCTGCTGCTGTGATTGTGTCTTTGAAACGGTTTATATCAATCGAATCCCAAGAATCCTAGCTTTCCGAAGGTATATGGCATGAGTACCTGTGTAAACACAGCAGCTGTGTACATGACATAGTTTTGCTCACAACATGGCGTCGGCCCGCCGGCGGGCAGTCGGAATATTAAATCCATATGCTTACCCCGAACATCTGCTGACAGAAGGCGGAGCTCTTTACTACAAACACTCTCGCTCTCGGTCGGCATAGACGTGCAGTTGCTGCACAGACACCGTCGATGCTGCCCCGCTCCCGCCTCCTCACTTATCTGATCGTCTTCATTTTGATGAACATTTTGAGTAACGTCTTCTATGTTAGGCAGAACGGAAGACATGTTCATATCGCTGTAACCATGTAAGACATCGGACTACTGATCAGAAGGTCGCGAGTTCAAATCCCAGCACCGCCAAGCTGCCACTGTGGGCCCTTGAGCAAGGCCCTTAGCCCTCAACTGCTCAGATGTATAAGTGACATAAATGTAAGTCACTCTGGATAAGGGTGTCTGCCAAATGACATAAATGTAAGTGTATTGCGACGTAAACAGCAACGGCGGCCTACGAGTGAAAGGATTTTAAAAAAAATTTATAAACTGACATCGAGAGTGTTTTTGTATATCAAATTTATATAGCGGATGTCCGCGTTAATCAAATAAGCCGTACAAGTCTTCATAGTCGGGATTCCCTTTAATTGCTAAGCAGCTGGAGCTTTAAAGCTATAACTGTCATAAATAAGCCTCGTTCCCACGTCCAGACCAGACATATAATAACCCTTAAGGTATATAAACACACTAAAAATTCTTCGTAACGCACGCACACGGCACTTCATTTCGCATTGCCAAAAAAAACCCTGAATATCATCGGATCATTTGTAGAAAAGTGTGGGTTCATGTAACAGTCTCCTGACTCTGAGTCACATGAACATGACACACCTTGCCCTTATTCTGTGCTAAAGGTTATACTCGCTGTGCTTAGTCATTCCTCCAGGGTGGAGGTTATGAAGTCTAACTCACTTCTGTAATTCAGAAACAAACAAACAAAAATGAATCAGACGTGCACTTCAAGTTATACCAGTGATACCGTGCATGTTATTGTCAGACGCTGGTGTACTATGTGCCGTGTGTGTACTGTAGATGGGTTCTGTTTGCTTAATCAGGTTGTACTGCGGCTCTTTGGTGCACGGTGCAGCCCATGAACTGAAAAGAGGCATCGAACCCGAGTCTTTTCTTGCCGGAGCCCCCGGAGCCATCGGGCTTTACCGAAATCTGCAGGCCGCCGTGGAGTGCGAGCTGGACGAAGACTTCGTCACGAGGATGAGGACTAGGACGTGGCCGAGGGAGCAGCAGGCGCCGGTGGAAGAACTGAGCGAAGAGTTTAAACGGCTGATGGACGAGGACGAGTACGAGGAGGAGGATGAAGATCGGTGCATGAAGGATGACAAGGTGATCGAAGAAATCCGCAGCGTTCGCACGAGACACAAAACCAGACACAGGACTCCGAATTCTAAATCTAAGAAACAGGAGCGCATGAGCTGGCAGTAAATTTATGTTTGTTTGTTTTTTTTAATAATTCAGAGAAATATTAATCACTTCTACATGTCGTCACTGCCACTGTATTCCAATCAGACAGACAGAAGTCTACTAAATATATGGCATTTTGATCAATATTGTAGAAGAATATGTTTCAGAAGTACAGTCCATCATTTACAGAAAAAATGTATTGTATTCTATAGGCACTTATTTAAAGGAGGGAGGAAAAAATAAAAAAAGAAGAAAGAATTAATATACAAATCATTGCATTTGTGCTTCACAGTCACAAGAGACGCTGTAAGCTTTGTGGTGAAGACGCTGCCTTTTCATTCTCAGTGTTTACAGAATAATCTACGCCTTTTATTAATGTGTGGGGAATGTTTTTCTTTTTAAATGATCCTATCAGATTTTCTTCAAATGTGAACTCTTGCAGCAGAATTGTTTGCACTGCACGTCTGCTTCAGAGCCTTAAAGAGACGCTGTCAAGGTTCTTTTGTGGTTGAGATGCTGCTCAATGAGAAGTAATATCAGGTAAACCTGGAATTATTTCTTAGCAGAGTATTGTGAAAATATTTGAACTGCAATAGTGATACTTTTTTTTTTTTATTCTCAGGGTTTATGGAACAAACGAGAGCTTGCACTAATAAAATCTCATTTGAGTTGCAGGTTTAAAATGTGGCGGTACAGATTTCACTTAAATGATGGTTACGGTCTTTGTACTTGGGTCATTAAATTTAAACTTTCATTAATAAAAAGGAAAGTGTTTTAAGGACAACTGTCTCCCAAGCTTGCTGACTTTTAGACATCAGAATCTGCCAGCCATTACAATTTCAATTCATTTATTTATCATTTAATGGTCACGTCATACTTTTTCATCTATTTATAGTTCTGTTTAATGTTATGGAACATCTGCAAAACTAGCTCCTGTTCTCGCTTACGTTATAGCAGCTATAAACAGTCGTCCCCTCACCAGACTCTCTTTATTCTCTCTCTCTCTCTCGAAGATGAAAAAAAATCATGTTCATGTCCATCTGTTGCACATTAACAGATAAATGAATGAGTGTTGATCTCCTGTAAACATTTAATAAACAAATATCTGGGATTCAGCCATGTCTCCAGACTTACCCGGTGCTCGATATGTTGGTGCCGTGACCCGGAGATCACATTCTACTGTGTTACAGCATTTTATGAGACATAATGGAGTCCGTCTGAGTTCTTGGCAGGGAGGAGCCCGACTGTTATTCCAGGAGTCGTATCGGACCACAGAGAATAAAAAAGGTATTATTCCTGTACTTCCTGTATTTTATTTGGAGCCAGTTACCTCACTATGGCTATTAGGCCAAACCAAAATTTCATTTTTTTTTTTTTTTTTTTCCCCATTTTAAAAGTGAACGCGCTCATTAAATGAGGTTCAAGGTTTTTTGGATGGAGCAACAGTGCATCATGGTCATAAATGAATTTATAGATTATACAGATTAAGAAACAAGTAAAAATCCAATCCAGAAAAAAAAAAATTAATAAATAAATAAAAATCCAGTCGAACAAACCTGGACCAAAAGCACTCCAAGCTTCTGTTAAAGATTTGTAGAAATTTTAATGTACAATCATGTTCTGAAACAGCCGTCACAGACCATGAACTTCAATTGTGCATAACTGAAAATAAATTAAATACAATATTTAAAAAAAAAAAAAAAAAAAAAAATTAATAATAACCCCCAAATTCCACTTCAGCTTGTGACCAATTCACTCTCTGGGGGGGGAAAAAAAAAACAAAACAAAAAAAAAAAAAAAAAACACCATATACACTGACCCAACAAAATGATGTAAAACAAATAACTAATCTTCTTCAGTTAATCATTGGCGGATAAGAACAAACATACTGTTTAAACATACACTGCTGTAAAGAGGAAAGAAATAACGACATAATAACAGACTGCAAAAATTCAGTGTATCGTTCCTCAATATGAAGAAAGGCGTGTGGAGCTGGGACGTGTTGGCTCACTGCTGTCGACTGGGCAGTGCCAATAATCCGTTATAGAACCATTTACAAGATAAAAAAATTATTATTATTATTATTATTATTATTACTACAACAATGGATTCTTCAGTATGTAATCAGTAACGGAACATAATTTGTGATTTTTTTTTTTTTTTTTACATAGTTTGGCATTTATTGTATTCAATTTGCTTGTTAACTTTCCACTGTTTTGGTATCGTTCTGTTAAATAAAAGTAAAAAATTATAACATAACCATTTTTAAATACATTACTGATAATATTGTCAACTGTGATTAAAAGCTTGGCGGAAACCGAATACCTTCCTCACCCACACGTAAACACTACAGTACTGCACACACGCCCAACCGCTACAGGAAACGTCGAGAGATTCTGATCTAAGGTAACTCCAAAAGGTCCGAAAAAAAACTTTCACCAAAACGTTTTACGTACACGGAGCTGTTCCCCTTCACTCCGAACGCAGCGAGACCGGTTTGGTGTCCGACGTTTCCTTATGCGATGTAGCTAACCGCTAACGGACGTCTGTCTCACCCAAAATATTTTCCGTTTTTGAGTAATTGATTTTGTAAACTAGCAGCGAGAATCTGTATTCACACGCATTAACGTTCAAATGTTCAATTCCACTCCTTTAGAGTTTCTGGAGGCGGGGCCAATTGGGGGTGGGGGTGGGGGGGGGGTTCTCAGGGGGAGGACTCATACCAAACTGCTAAGAAAAAAAAAAAAAGTGACTCTGTTGTCCAATAGTATTCCTCCGTAACGATCCAGTGTTCAAAATAATATAGTAAAATATAAAAATAATATAATGTCAAACGATAATGACGTTATTTTAAAATCCTTTTTTTTTTTTTTTCCTGAGCTTAACGAGGACCTCTTAAGTCACGTGACGCGTTTACAGAAAAGATTTTGGTTGAGACGGACATTTACTACATTATACTAATAAAGTGCCTACTAAAGAAGCGGACACGTCGTCTCTGATCCACTACGTTTGAGGTGCGGATTCAATTTTTGGCTAATAATGTTTACAGCATAGTACTTTAAGTGTTCCGCTTTTCCCGAAAGCTGCGAAGGTTTATAAAAAAAAAAAAAAAAAAAATTATGTATATATATACTTAAAAAAAAAAAATTAATAAATCATTCATCATCTCAGTGCTGACCGTCCCTTCACCTCTGTCGCAGTCAAACAGTGCATAAATTTCGCTCATAAAATTGTCTAATCGCCCAGTTTGTGTGTAAAGTATAATTTCAACCATTTTAAATAATAATATAGTGGTCAGCTGTGTCTATACATGAGAATATTATAAGAAAAAAACCATTCTGTGGCTCTTGGTTGGCATCGCGGTGATTTGTTTCTCCTTCAAACGCTGACACTAGGCATGTGCCGAGTCATACCACGGCGACAGCGTAACTTATCACAGTTTACGATATTAATGCATTTATGTACCAGGTTCTGTCATCGGCGTGATGCCTGAATGGACGACATTTTGAAGAGACTTTGAAGAAAAACTAAATCCTAAAACCAATTATTGGCACATGCCTAGCTGACACGATTATTCAAGCTCGAGTAGCCAGAATGTGAAGAGGCGTTAGCCGTATTGTTCCACAAAACTACAACCAGCAACAGTTCAGGGAGCTGAGAGAGAGAGAGAGAGAGAGAGAGAGAGAGAGAGAGAAAGAGAGAGAGAAAAAGGAATATTTTAAAAATTTCGAGGCATATATAACCAGGAGACGTTGACAGCCACAGAGTCTGATTAATACGCTGTGCCCAGATGTTACGAGTCATAGTGGAGTCTTAAAGCAGCACGCAGAGGTCCGGGACGGGGTTCGGCTCCCCCTCAGCGCTCACATCCACTCCGAGAACTCCGGGAAACCAACCCAAAAATGACACCCGAAAATGGATGACCTTCGACCTCTCCTTCTGCTCCGTGATGACGTCCGAAACGTGGACGAGCCAGTGCAAATCCGATAAACCCAAACCCCGCTCAGATCCCTTCAAACGCCACCCCCCCCCCCAATACCCCGCCCCCCACCACAAGAAGACGCCGTTCGCTCCTCGCAGAGATGCAACGTTCGTCATACATCATGGAAAGAGTCACACTCCTGTTTTTCTGCTTTTTCTTCTCCTCCTCTCCACCTCTCCAGCATCTTTATGAGCTCGGACACGAAGCACACGGAGGACGTCAGGCACACCAGGAAGAGCAGATCTGAGGACGGACAAGGGGAAGTCAAATTACACCTTCATTCAGCTTTGTTTGTGGAGAAAATGTGTACGAGAAGAGAATTGTATTGTCCTAAAGGAAGAAACAGTATGATAAAAAAATTTTTAAAAACCCAAAGATATAATATATAATATACTAAATGTAATAGTTAGTGCATAAAAAATAATAGAAAGTGGCTACAAAATAAAATACATTATTGTAACTGTTAATTGAAAAACATGCACTTCAAAGGGCACTGTGAGTAAAGCACAAGTGGTTTGGGACGAGGCCGGCGCGTGGTTTGTTACCCAGAATGCTGAGGCTCTCGGTCTGAAAGACTTTCTGCAGTGGAGGGAAGTAGATGACCAGCAGCTGGCCCATGATGGAGGCAAGTACAGCGAAGCAGAACGTCTTGTTACTACACAACCCTATCTCATGTACCATACGGGTCTGAGAGAGAGAGAGAGAGAGAGAGAGAGAGAGAGAGAGAGAGAGAGAGAGAGAGAGAGAGAATGTAAATTTAATGCAAAATTTAACATAACTTTAATCCAACTACACAATTAATGTAATGTAACTCACTTAGTTTGTAACTTTAATAGAAATTTAGCATAGCTATATAATTTGAATGTAATTTTAACTTTAATCTAACTTTGTAACTCAAGAATCGAATGTCATTTCAATTTAAAGTTCAATGTAACTGAAGCTTTTAATGCAACTTTGTAACACTGATGTAACAATGTAACTACAAGTATAACTATGCAACCTAAATTTAACAATGCAGCTAACCTAATTATCTATGATGTAACTATCTTTTATGTAACTATTACACAAAGTTAGCGTGGCTATGTAACTGTACTTTAAATTTGACCTTTAACACAACTATGAAGATTTTATGTAACTTTGATCTAACTAAGTAACTGATGTAACAGTGTAACTCGCGTAACCTCGTAAGTAATGTAATACTAATGCAAAAATGTAACGGTATCTTTAACGTAACTACGTAGCCATTATGTAACTTTAATGTCAATTTAGCGTGGCTACGCGATTCAGTCCGTACAGGATTTCGTGGAGGTTTTTGTGACGGTTGCGGTCAAAAACGCTTCATTTTGCTGTGTGCGAGTGTGAGAGAGAGAGTGTGTGTGTGTGTGTGTGTGTGTGTGTGTGTGTGTGTGTGAGAGAGAAGTTACACACCTGTGAGCGAGAGCTGAGAGCGTTGAACATATCAAAGAAGACGAAGCAGGTGAAGGTCATGGTGGTGTCGCGTGGTGTGATTTCGTTGTCCCGCAGCTACACACACACACACACACACACACACACACACACACACACACACACACACAGTAACTGTAGACTACATTGAGTATATGCAAGTATTCACACTCTTCCATGTAAGTATTATATATTTATACCGACTACATAAACTCAAATGAATTTAGGAGAACGTCCACACCACATGCGCAAAACTATTAACTAATACACTCACCGTCCACTTTAATAGGAACACCTGTACACCTGCTCATTTATGCAGTCATGTAATCCGTCTACAGAGGCTCCGCACACAGAATGTTTTTTGTTTTTTGCACCATTCTGTGTAAACTCTAGAGAATGCTGTGCGTGAAAAGTCCAGGAGATCGGCCATTTCTGCACTACTCAAACCAGCCCATCTGGTACCGACGTCCACGCCACGGTTAAAGAGACAGAGATCAGACTACATGATTGGCTGACTACATGACTGCATCAACGTGCAGGTGTTCCTAATAAAGTGGACTGTATATAAAGGCGAGTGAATTGTTGTATACTCTATAAACAAAAGTGTCTTGAAACATATTAGAGACAGTCAGATGTTAATTGGAGGGGTGCCAATCATTTTGAAGCCAGGGTCTTTGGATCACGTTGACTGAACCGACCGACTACGCTGGTGAACACTGAATGAAAGAAAGATGGCTTTGGAGTCACACCTCTCTCCAGAAGACGAAGAGCGTGCCGCAGACGATGATGAAGGACGAGATGAGCACCTTCACGATCAGGCTGCGGGTGAGGATGCTGTCTCGCACGTTTCGTGGAGGTTTACGGATCACGTCGCCATCCACAGGCTCAACACCCAAACTGCAGGAGATAATCACAAGACAATAAATCACTGAAGAACAAAGAAAAATCGGTGTATTTGTTAAAAAAGTTCATTCCTTGGGGGGTGTGTGTGTGTGTGTGTGTGTGTGTGTGTGTGAGAGAGAGAGAGAGACCTCTGAGCTGGAGGTCCGTCCATGATGATGTTGATCCAGAGGATCTGCATGGCGTTCAGAGGGGACGGGAAATTCATCAGCGTGGCCAAAGAGATGAGTGTGAGAGCCGCGATACTCCTGAGGACCAGAACACACACACACACACACACACACACACACACACACACACACACACACACACACACACACACACACACACACACATTTAAGATAATATTACTCTCACCCAAGATCTACTGGTGTCTTTAAATCCACATTAAAAACCATTCGTGTTTAAACCTGTTTTATCTGCAGCAATTCAGTCTCTTATATTAAACTTGTTCATAATTAGCACCAATATTTTATAGATTTTTAGTCAATTTAGAATTTTATCGGATACTTTGTTTAATATTTTCTGTTAAAATTTGTAGTATTTTGAATTACTGGCCTCAAAATATGTGCGCTTAAAATAAATAAAATGAAAAAGAAATCAAATTACAATGATCATTTTTAAAAAGTAATGATTTCACTGTTTTTTTTCTGTTTGTTTTTTTTTGTGTGTGTTGGTGACGTGTGTGTGTGTGTGTGTGTGTGTGTGTGTGTGTGTGTGTGTGTGTGTGTGTGTGTGAGAGAGAGATATGACGTCACTCTGTGCCTCATTACTGACTCATTACTTGGTGATTATACAGGACAACATGCAATAATAATAATAATAATAATAACAACAACAACAACAATTCACAGGAAGTGATGTAACGGTTCTTAAACACTCACGTGCTTAGCTGAAAACGCACAAAGTTCTTGATGTTGTTGTAAATGCCTTTTCCCTCCTCGATGGCTGACCTGCGCAGAGCAACAGGAACACCAGCGTCAGCGTCTTATAACTCACTAACACTCCTCGAGACTGAACTAGGATTTTTAAATCCATCAAAACGGGTACTGGAAATATTTTTATTTATCGTAAGGACACTATAACTTCAACGCCATCTATCTACAACTTCACAGCAATCTGAGATAAAACGTTAAAGTTCCGTTACATGATGGTCTGGAAGTCGTCGTCCACCAGGATCACGTCGGCCGCTTCCTTACACACGTCCGTGCCGGACTGACCCATGGCCACGCCGATGTCGGCCGCTTTCAGAGCTACAGCGTCGTTCACGCCGTCGCCCGTCATCGCCACCACGGCACCGATGTTCTGCAGGGACTGGGGACACGAAACACACACACACACTCCAGTCTTACTATCCTTGTGAGGACCAGTGCAGCTAATAAATGTTAAATACACCTAAATCTAACTCTAACCTTAAGCACAGGACCCAAAAGGAAACATTTCATCTCTTTTAATATTTTAAATAAAAGCTTTTGTAAACAAAAATGTTTCCTTCTGGGGACCTTTAAAATCACAAAACTGTCAGATATTCCTATCCTTTTGGGGACCTCTGGACCCCATCAAGATGCAGAAGCAAAAAAAGATTGACGTTTGCCTTAACAGGTATGGACCTCTGGAAAAATATCACGTGTGATTATTTACTTGTTTGTTTGTTTGTTTGACTCACCTTGACTATTTTCAATTTGTTTCTGGGACTGGCTCTGTAAAAGACCACCGTCTGTGTACACACACACACACACACACACACACACACACACACACACACACACACACACGTGAGTGTTTTATTCATCGCCCAGTCATTATGGTGATTAATAAAATGGCGATGGCGTTACCCTGGAAACGATCTGTGAGAGCTCCTGAATGTCCATGAGATCCACCTCGTCTCCGGACAAACAGTGAGCTCCTTTGGCGTACAGACCCAGACGATTGGCTACACACACACACACACACACACACACACACACACACACACACACACACACACACACACACAAATACTTTTAATTTAATTAATTCTGTAAAAATAAACGTGTGTACGAGCGAGTGGAACGAGAGCGAGCGCTCACCGATGGCCACGGCCGTCTCTTGAGAGTCTCCGGTGATCATCTTGACGGACACTCCGGAGCTGATCAGCGTCGACACGGCTTCCTTAACGCCTGACCTCGGAGGATCGATGATGCCGACCAGGCCGAGGAACGTCAGAGAACCCATTTCGGCTCCTGAGGCGAAGGCTAGAACTGCAGATGGAGAAAAGATCAAGGTTATGCACCGCTCATCATCACCACCACCACCATCACTAATCCCCAGTTTATCACGCTTTTGTGTACCTCTGAGTCCCGCACTGCCCATGTAGGTCTTCTCCTGCTGGTACAGCGCCCTCTGCTGGTTACTCAGAGGCACTGATGCACCTTTACTGTTGTAGGTCTTACAGAACTGGATCACTTTCTCGAAGGCTCCTTTCACGAAAAACACTCCGGGTTTGTCCTGCAGTTCACAACACGGTTCTGATTACTATATTAACATACCGTGTGTGTGTGTGTGTGTGTGTGTGTGTGTGTGTGTGTGTGTGTGTGTGCGCGAGAGATAACTTTTTGCATTAGTTTAATTGTAATTAATATATCAGAGACCGTGAGCTGTATTGTTTTCTCTTCAGTCAGTATTTATTTTTTTACTCTATGTATCCCTATTTTGTTGTTGTTATTATTATTATTATTATTATTATTATTATTATTATTATTATTATTATTATATTATTACTACAGCTCCTCTGTCTGCTTGTTAATCGAGCTTCAGTAAATAAAGTCAGTGATGGAGACCTGCTGAGTGCGATGGACGCAGCGAACAGCCATCCACTTCTGCTCCGACGAGAACGGGATCTCTTCCAGACGCACAAACTCCTGCTGCACGCTTTCCAGTCCCACCTGCACACACACACACACACACACACACACACACACACACACACACACACACACACACACATTAGTACAAACACCAAAGTGTACTTAGTATGTTTCAGTTTTACTTTTTCCCCCAGAACACTATTTGAGATCTGAACTCTTGAGAAATATTAGCAACACAAATAATCCATATTTAAATATCCCTGATTCTGCGAGATTTACACAACAACAACAAATATAAAATCAGTCACAACCTACTGACTTTACGGACAAAATGAGTAATTAGCTGACCTTGAAAGCACATTCATCTCAAAAACATCTTAAATACAACTTTTAACTACGTTCATTACTGCAGTTCCAAATCTGTCCTGTAAACACCAGCGACGGTGCAAATGAACTGAAATCAGCCGAAATTACTGCAGTTGTGGGGTTTTTATCATCACGTGAACAGAAATTAAATAAATAAACACACAAGTCTAGATAAATAATAATTCGAGACGCTGTGTCCGACGGTGCGATACAGTATAAACCGTGATTAAAATAAAACATCGACACTCTCCAATTACGTTCAGGGAACTTAAAAATTCGTAGCGTTTCAGTCACTGTGTAACAAAGACAGAAGTAAATTATTAAGATAGAAATGAAAACTAAAGGTTGTAGGTAGAGAGACAGCACTGAGCCGATATTCAGCATCTGTATCGGGCCGATAGAACGGTGGATCGGATATAATAAGACCTGACTGTTTTTGTTTTTTTGCTAGGATTGATAAATACTTTATATTTAATTACATTTATTATATTTGCAATGCAAGTGTTTTTGTGTGAAAGTTTCATTTTCCAGATTTGTTTTGTTTTTAATCAATAAATACATTTGATTTGGTGTTAATTTTCTACAACATCATTTTCAATTTTTTATTTTTTTTGGTATTAGTTTGATTCTGATTCAGGGGAAACATGTCGAGTCGAGACGAGAGACTGCCAATCTGAAATGGGGGGGGAAGGGGGCGGGGCTTCCAGGGGGTCAGTTCATATCAGAGAGTTCAAAACACCTATGCAGCTGTCAGTCATTCCAGATTCGCATGCTGATTGGCTCAGCTGTCCTTTTTATTGGGGGGGGGGAGATAAAGAAGAGACTGCGGAAATCATAGCAGGGATGGATGTTCTGAAAACTCCAATTTTTTTTTTTTTTTTTTTTTTTTTTTAAACGCAGAGCTCTGACGCAAAATGCGTAAAGGTTTGCAGATCTGTAAAACTTCCAATTCAGACGCTAAGTAAGTGTGTTAGAGCAGTGAGTCAGGATTTAATTTAAATATGACCTCTGCTCTATACCACAGACAATAAACCAGCTTCATGACTCGCAAATATTCATCTGCAAAAATAAATAAACGCGTCCAGCTCTGGTTTGTGTGGTCAGCAGTGCGGCCGAAAATTAAATCTTCATTTAAACATCATCACACAATGTAGACACAGAGCTGTAATAGTGTGTAAATACAGCTGTGTGTGTGTGATGAAGCAGCTGCAGTTACATCCTGCAGTTACATCTGCAGTTACGTCTGCAGTTACGTCTGCAGTTACGTCTCACCTTCATGGCCAGAGCGATGAGAGCGCCCTCTGTGGGTCGACCCATCAGCGTGTTGTTCCTAATTACAGCGTCATTACACACACAGCTAGCCTGAGAGAAAAAACACACACACACAAACACACACACACACACACACACACGATCAGCTCCTGGTGTTTAGCACACGGTGTGACTCCTGGATGGACGGTGATGGAGGACAAAGTCTCACCTCCACGAGTTTACTGATGGAGATGTTGGAGAAGCCGTGAACCACCTTCCCATCTATCAGCACCTCACCGGCTCCATTATAGCCCACACCTGTCACCTACACATACACACACAAACACACACACACACACACACAAACAAACACACACTTACTTATATACTTATTTATTCATACATCTATTAAATATTTATTTGTTTGTTTGCTTACTTACATACTTATTTTTTCTTTACTCACTTTATTTACTTATATACACATCTATCTATCTTTCTATCTATTTTCATTCGTATATATTTATTCATTCATTCATTCATTATATTATTTGCTTATATATTTATTCATTCATATTCTCCATTTAATATGAATTTATTTTTACTTTTATTTGAATATAAATGTATTTACTTATTTGTGTATTTTCTCACTAAGGGGAATAAGAGTAAACTGCACTCCACCAGCAGGGGGCGCTGAAGTTCTCCACCACACTGACCTCAGCACGCTGTCCATCAGAGCTGAAGACCTGAGTGACCGTCATCTCGTTCTTCGTCAGAGTCCCCGTTTTATCCGAGCAGATCACGTTACAGCAGCCTGCCAGGAATTCCCAAAACATTCATCAACTCAGGGGTCCAAGCATCAAAACATAAACTTACAGGACAGGTATATTTTTACATGTTCCATAAGAACGAGCTCGAGAGGTGCGTTTTATTTTATTTATTTTACTTTATAAAAGGTTCCTGGTGCTGACCAGCGACATTTTCACTTTCCGGTCTGGAAAGAAATCTGGGCGAGAAATGAAACGAGCTGCTCGCTGATAAAGTGTTCCAGGGCAAATAAAACTACACACCCAAAACACACACACACACAGAGAGAGAGCTGAACACTGCAACAACCTTTACACTCACAGAGGAACTGAACTGGAAGAGCAACTCGACACTCGATTAAACGTGTAATTATTCCTTAATTACATTCACTCAGTCTGGAATCTGATCTCGCCTACAGCACCATGCCGACCGGCTGCTGCATAAACACCTTCATTGAAATCATTATTCTATTTAACATTCACACAAATCTATTATTCTACCTCTTACACACATCTAACGCTCCCTGAGAGTAAAACGAAGGAGGTGCAGAAAACAGCCGGGTTTCAGAAAAGGGGCTACATGTAAATTACTGCTATTATATTTATTTCTTCTATATACACTAATATACTCATATTTATCTCTTATTATTATTATTATTATTATTATTATTATTATTATTATTATTATTAATGGATTTATAACATTTACATGTGGGATTAACCTAAAATCAATTCTAAATCTGTCTTAAGGCTGTGGTACAATGTAAATAAATAAATAAATAGATAGATAGATAGATAGATAAATAAATAAATAGAGTTGAACCATAGAAAAAGAAGAAAATAAAGCCAAATAAGAAGACAATAAAGGACAAATGGAAGAAAACCCTAGAAAGAAAGTAACATAATACATTTTTTTTTTTTTTTTTAAAAAAAGGTAAAGTAGAGGAACCAAAAACAAAATAAGAAAAGAAAGATTTTTTTTTTTTTTTTTTAAAGAAAACAAGATTAAAGTGTCTATTAAGACTGATGACTAAAAGGGAACAGGTGACGTTATGATGGTTGGAAATGGGGCTGTATAAAAAACTTTAAAAAAAACTTATTACTATAATCAGCAAAAATCATTATTATGCAAATAAACTTCATATAAAATAGAATAAAACAACATTTAAATAAAACAAAATAAAATAATAAAATATAAAAACAAACATAATAATATAATAGCATATAAAATACTACTACTTATACTACTACTACTACTACTACTAATAATAATAATAATAACAATAATAATAACAACAACAACAACAAATTATAAAAGTGTACCCAGTGTCTCAACTATGGGCAGCTTCTTGACGATGGCCCTCTTGTTCACCATCCTCATCACCCCCAGAGCGAGTGTGACCGTCACCACGATGGGCAGGCCTTCTGGGATGGCGGCTACTGCCAAGCTACACACACACACACACACACACACACACACACACACACACACACACACACACACACACACACACACACACACACACACACACACACACACACACACACACACACACACACACACACACACACACACACACACACACACACACACACACACACACACACACACACACACACACACACACACACACACACACACACACACACACACACACACACACACACACACACACACACACACACACACACACACACACACACACACACACACACACACACAAGAATCAGAAATGAAGGATGGATTTACCTCCTGTAGAGAGAGAAGCTGTGAGTGTGCTGTACCTGACTCCTATAGTGAACATGTCCAGGATGTTTTTCCCCTGCAGCCATCCCACCATCATGATGACACCTGGGAGGGAAGAAAACATAATTAAAAACACTCGGACCATAACGGTATCAGTGAGTAGTAAAAAAAAAAAAAAAAAGATTAATCAATTTAAAAAAGTCATGTAGGAATAAATCGATAATGTTAATACTAAATAAAAGCGTTCTTT
>CM042539.1:28551254-28556254 GCA_023630585.1 Cranoglanis bouderius
TGGAAATTGTTGGCTTTTTTGACATATTTGGACGAGCAAACATTTGATCATTTTTGAAACAGTGCCTATTAATAAAGCTGATATACTTGAACAAAACCACAAGGAAAATGAGCTTTTTCAACCATTTATTCAACAGAAATATCAATAGATGTGATGTTCTTCTACGGAAAAAGTAAGTACACCCTTGGCCTCAGAAGCTAGCATCTCCCCTTTAGCAGAAATAACTTCTTGTAGGCGTTTTGCATAATTGTCCACCAGGCTTGCTGGAATTTTTGACCACTCTTTCATGCAATATTCTTTCAGTTGCAGGATGTTTGAAGGTTTTCTTGCATGTTCTGCCCGTTTCAAATCCCTCCACAACATTTCAATGGGGTTCAAATCCGGGCTTTGACTAGGCCATTCCATAACCCTCAGTTTCTTCTTTTTGAGCCGTTCCTTGGAGAATTTGCTAGTGTGCTTAGGATCATTATCCTGTTGAAAGGTCCACTTTCAGTTCATCTTCAACTTTCGGACAGATGGCCTCACATTATCTTCAAGCACTCTTTGATATGATGCAGAATTCATAATTGAATCAATGAATGCAAGCTGTCCAGTCCCTGAGGCAGCGAAGCAACCCCAAACCATAACATTTCCACCACCATGCTTCACAGTTGGTATGAGGTGTTTCTCCTGAAAAGCCGTCTTTGGACGGCACCAATCATGTCTGTTGTTACTATGGCCAAATAACTCTATCCTTGACTTGTCTGTCCAGAGCACATTATTCAAAAAGGCCTGGTCTTTGCCAATATGCTCATTGGGAAACTGTCGTCTTGCAAAGGCTTTTTCCTGCCACGCCTCCCATGCAGGTCAAATTTGTGCAATCTCTTTCTGATTGTAGAAGCATGCACTTTGAAAACCAACAGTTGCAAGACTTACTAGCAGATCCTGTGATGAAATTTTGGGGTTCTTGGAGTCTGCTTTGTGCATCAGATGGTCTGCTCTTGGGCTGAATTTGCTGGGACGGCCAGTCCTGGAGAAATTGTCGTTTGAAATCTGTGCCATTTGTAGATGATTTTCAGACTCATAGGCATCCGCAACCTTTTTTCTGAAGGCCTTACGGAACTCTTTAGATCTTGGCATGATGACACCACACACTTCAATAGCAAAGGGAAAACCAGACACTAGATATGAGAGGGGTATAAATAAGACAGGTTCCACCTGCACTCCCTAAGCAAGTTCTAATCACTGGCACCCGATTTTCAACACCTGACTCTAATTTTATGGATTTGAAGGCGTGATAAATGTAGGGGGTGCACTTACTTTTTCCATGTCACTGATCTGTTTTTTGTTCATTTAAAGTGTGAAAATTACTGATAAATGTCAATTTTATGTGTCATTCGATAGAGTAGATCACCTTTATTAATAGGCACTGTTTCAAAGAGGATCAAATGTTTGTTTATCCAAATATGTTTAAATATATATATACACACACACACATACATACATACAATATATAGATAGATAGATAGATAGATAGATAGATAGATAGATAGATAGATAGAGGGGTAAAGAACACACACCACTGTGATGCTGACAGCATCATCAAACTGACGCATCACTACGCTGATCACTGCCGATGCCAGGAGCAACATGATGAGAGGATCTTTAAACTAGAGAGAGAGAGAGACACACACACACACACACACATCAGTAACTGTGTTTATACACACACGCATACACACACACAAACTTGCATAAGTATTCACCCCCCCAATGAACATCATGTAGAAATGAAATAAACTAATAAAATGATATGAAACATTTGAAAATGAAATATTTTTTGTCTTGTGTTAAACGTGTAGAACTGTGTGGGAGCGAGGAACTAAACACCTCAAACACCAAACACTGATCTATAAACACTAATTAAAGGCTCGAGCTGTGATCACTGTAAACCACACACACACACACACACACACACACACACACACACACACACACACACACACACACACACACACACACACACACACACACACCAGCACAGAACACATCTGCAGATCTTCCCTTGTGTGTGTGTGTGTGTGTTGGTAGGGGTGGGGGGGGGGGGGGGGGGGGTTACCTCACCTGAGACAGGTACTTCCTCCAGAGTGGCTCATCCTCACTGATGTCGAACTCGTTCCAGCCGTGATACACTCTCCTCCTGCTCACCTCCGCATCAGAGAGTCCGAACTGCAGGTCAGCCTGAAACACACACACAAACACACACTTTTAGAGACACAAAAATATACACAACACAACGCACTTCTGCTCCACAGTGTTGCCATGATGACCGATACATCTATTGACTCTACAGGTCAATGCAACATAACACAACATTTAACACAACATATCATAGCATCATAACATAATACTACACAACACAAAATAAAACATGAACATAACTTGAGATAAAAGTCATAAAACAACAAACCTCAGCAAAACATAACACAGAAACACAACACAACCAAACAACATCAAATATAACAGGACAAAAATAACAAAGAACATAAAACATAGCATAACATTGGTAAGATCTTGCAACAGTGAGGTTTACTGTGTGTTGTAAACTACACACACTCGTACACACTCTCATACCTGCAGCGCACACACCACTTCGTTGACAGGAAGTTCACTGGCTCTTTTGGAAGTTAGTACCGGGACCATGGTCTCATCTTCACTCTGGGATTGACTCTCGGCAAGCTGAAATCACACACACACACACACACACACACACACACACACACACACACACACACACACACACACACACACACACACACACACACACACACACACACACACACACACACACACACACACACACACACACAGAGAACATTATAAGGTGTGTGTGATTATTTACTCGCGTCACACAGACAGATGGACACGTGTTCAGTGTTTATTACGGTGTGACGTGTAAACGCCTCTTAACATTTATCATCACGTGTAAGTATGGCGTGAAAAAAAATCAACAATAAAATGGTATTTTATATTTTATATGAATTTTCTGTCTTACGGCCGGAGTTAAAGTCAGCGCTCGGATGTGATGTCGGAGCCGTAAACACTTCATCACAATAAAAAAAAATAATAATAGAAAATTACACCCCATTTCTATAAAAGTTGGGAATTTTTCTAAAATGCAACAAAAACAAAAATCTGTGATTTGTTGAGTCTCTTGAATCTTTAAATAACCGACAAAAGTACAAAGAAAAGATACTCAATGTTTTCACTGACCAACTTTATTGTATTTTGTAAATATAAACAAATTTAGAATTTGATGGCTTCAACACACTCAAAAAAAAAGTTGGGACAGAGGCATGTTTACGGCTGTGTGGCATCACCCTTCCTTTTAATTACACTTTTTAGACTTCAGCTGCTCAACAGTCCTTGGTCTCCACTGTCTGATCCTCCTCTTCATGATGCGCCATAGGAGACAGATGTGGACTGCTGGCAGGCCAGTCAAGCACACGCACTCTGTGTCTACGAAGCCACGCTGTTGTAGCACGTGCAGAATGAGGCCTGGCATTGTCCTGCTGAAATAACCACGGACTTCCTGGGAAAAGACGTTGCCTTGATGGCAGCATATGTCTCTCTAAAATCCCAATATACGCCTCCGCATCAATGGTACCTTCACACATATGCAGGTCACCCATGCCGTGGGCACTGATGCACCCCCATACCATCACAGATGCTGGCTTTTACACCTTTCGCTTATAACAGTCTGGTTGGTCTTTTTCACCTTTGGCACGGAGCACTCAACGTCCGTTTTTCCCTGAAAAAACTGAAATGTTTCTGCAGAGTTGATGCGTGGCTTCCTCCCCGCGTAATACAGCTTCGGGTCGCATTTGTGGATGCGGCGGCGGACTGTGTTAAGTGACAATGAATTTTCGAAGTGCTCCCAAGCCCATGTGGTTATATTTATCACAGTAGCATGACGATTTCTCAGGCAATGCCGCCCGAGGGCTCAAAGGTCACACACATTCAGCAGTGGTTTCTGGCCTTGTCCTTTACGCAATGAGATTTCTCCGGATTCCCTGAATCTTTTCACAATATTATGCACTGTAGATGGTGAAAGACCTAAATTCTTTGCAATCTTGCTTGAGCAATGTTCTTTTTGAACTGACTGAAAATTCTCTCACAAAGTGGTGAGCCACGACCCATCCTTGCTTGCAAAGACTGAACTTTTGGTGGATGCTCCTTCTATGCCCAATCCTGATCCCCTCCCCTGTTACCAATTAACCTGATCCTCCAAAATGGTGTTACTAGAATATTCTATAAACTTTTCAGTTTTATTTTGCCTCTGTCCCAACTTTTTTTTTTGAGTGTGTCGAAGGCATCAAATTCTAAATTTGTTTATATTTACAAAATACAATAAAGTTGGTCAGTGAAAACATTGAATATCTTTTCTTTGTACCTTTTGTCAGTTAATTAAAGTTTCAAGAGACTCGACAAATCACAGATTTTTGTTTTTACTGCATTTTAGAAAAAAAATCCCAACTTTTCTGTAAATGGGGTTAGTAGATAAAAAAGGAGGAAAGAACACAAAAAGGTACGTACTTTGGAACAATACGAAAAAATGTAATTGAAAAATGAAAAAGGAAAGAAAGAAATAAAAAGGTAAGAAAAAAAGAATTAAATAAGTATGAAGACAAAATTAGAAAGAAACGAAACAATCAGAAAGAAAAATATTTAAAGAGAAGAAGAAATGATAAAGGAAACAGAAGCACGGCACAAAAGCCTAAACAGCAAAGCAAAAAAGATCAAAGAAAAGAAAAAAACCACAGAACAGGAAGAAGGAATAAAGTATTTCACTTTTATTTCACTTTACGAGAAACGAGCCGATGAAATCCAAACGTTCGGAATTGAATCGTTTGATCTTTAATCGTTACATCATTACTACAGCGATATAATCTGGTGATCTAGCAAGTGTTAATATGGCATAGTGCATGCTGGGTAATGTGGTGGTGTTGTGTTGTTAGCTA
>CM042539.1:28561254-28583754 GCA_023630585.1 Cranoglanis bouderius
CAATGGTTCTTTAAGGGTTCAGGGGATCCCTTGGGTTCTAAAAGGGTTCTACTTGGGATTCTTCTGATAGGGGAACACTGTGTTGTAGGGTTCTATACAGAATCTTTAAAGATTTCCCTCAGAAGGACTAAAGCATACAGTGTATATCAATACTTATTCAAAAAAAAAAAGGAATTAATTTAAAAACTAATAAAAATTAAATGTAAAAAAATTGACGGCAACTTTGAGGTTTTTTTTAGAATTAATTTTTTTTTCTGAAATTGCACACAAATAAATTATTAAGCTTAAAAACACGTCTTGACGTCTAAATCAGCTACTTTCTACTTTTTAAATTTTTGTCCAAGAACCGAAGAACCTTTAAGGGTTCTAGTTGTTCTAACAGCGTAGTCACGATATACTGTATATCTATCTACACATCTATACTTTATTCTATGCTAAAAAAAAATAAATAAATAATAATAATAATAATAATAATACTATGAGAAGTGACTATGCTAATTTAATTTTCTTTAACAAAGTTTCAGGAAAGAAAAATTCAGAATTTTTTTATTTTAATATCCAATCAGCTGCGTTTTCACTTAACAGTGGAGTTAAAGTATTAAAGTTAATTAAACTGTTAAAGAACTGACTGACAAGAGAAAAAAAAAAAAAAAAAGTACTGTAGCGTATTAAATCCTAAAACCAGCAACTTCAGATATGCATTTACCTGACAGTCTGTAAATCTTACCATGACTGCAGCTCCGAGTGGCCAAAGGAGCCTCTGAACACCAGGAATGAAAAAAAAACAATGAAAAAAAAGGAGAAAATGTGTCGTCTTCCTGTGAGGAATATGTGTGTGTGTGTGTGTGTGTGTGTGTGTGAGTGTGTGAGAGAGAGAGAGAGAGAGAGAGAGAGAGAGAGGGAGAGGGAGAGGGAGAGAGAGAGAGAGAAGTGAAGTCTCACGGCGAAGTCGTGTTCAGAGTGAGGTGAAAATAAAATAAAAACGTTCTCCCAGTCAGCCTCGGAAGTAAACCATTCGTCCCACTCTGGAGAAACGTCCTGAGAGTGTGAGTGTGTGTGTGAGAGAGAGAGAGAGAGAGAAAGTGTGTGTGTGTGGTTTTGTGAAGTGGTTGAGCTCAAACCCAAAGCAAACAGGAGCAGCAGAAAGAACAGCGCTGAGACGTGACTGACGAACTTCAGAGTGAAAAGCCACACCTGTCAGATTAGCTGAGAGATAACATCAACCTCACTCCCTCCCTCCCTCCCTCACTCCCTCACTCCCTCGCCTCACTCCCTCGCCTCACTCCCTCGCCTCACTCCCTCGCCTCACTCCCTCGCCTCACTCCCACACTCCCTCGCCTCACTCCCTCACTCCCTCGCCTCACTCCCCACATCCCTCGCCTCACTCCCCACATCCCTCGCCTCACTCCCTCGCCTCACTCCCTCGCCTCACTCCCTCGCCTCACTCCCTCGCCTCACTCCCTCACCCGCCCACCTCACTCCCACCTCACTCCCTCACCCGCCCACCTCACTCCCTCACACCCCCACACCTCACTGGGTTCTTTAAGAAGTCACAGGATAATTAATTATTCTTAGCTATAACAATGAGTCAATTTAGCAACATAAGGCTTCATCGCTTCCTAAATGGACCAACTTGGGACCTAAATGTTCTGGCATCCCACAGGTTCTTTGAGGATCCATCTGATATGGGTTCTGGAAGCCAAATGTTCTGGCTCTGGAAGCCAAATGTTGTTCTCAAGAACAAAATCTTGAGAACCTTTGAGTGCGCCCCCAGGAGAACACAGATCCTAGCCATTAATATCTTGTGTTTTCTTTTCTTTTCTTTCTTTCTCTTGGTATTATCCCATAATGCACTGCAACAGGGACCTCAGATAACACACACCCCTGAGTGTACACCATCAGCGTGCTGTGTGAACTCCGGTCCATGCCGTCTCTCTGCAGGAACGTCATCAGGACGCTCTGTAGCGTGAGGAGCGGAGTGTGTATCAGGAAGAAGGGTTTCGTTTTCTATAATAGAAGTAACACGCTCGGTAATGGAGCTAAACTAATACGGTTTCATGCCATCCACCATTCTGGCTGACTGTAGCAATGCATTCTGGGACAGTTCTACAGCACCGAGTCTCAAGATGGAGGTGGATTCCACCAAGGGGAAGTGAACGAGGGTGAGTCACACACAGCATTCGGATAACGTACAAGACAGCTTGGGATCGGACAGATAGCACAGACATGCGAGTCTACAAGAGCTAGAGGGACAAAACTCTCTCTCACACACACACACACACACACACACACACACACACACACACACACACACACACACACACACACACACACACACACACACACCTGGGAGTGTGTGTACGTTACTGAAACTCTGTGTTCCCTCAATAAGATACATTACAGAAAGTTAAAGAGTTATTAAAATGGCCCTGAAAACAAAATCAGTGTTTAGTGTTACACATGTACGTGTACACACACACACACACACACACACACACACACACACACACACACACACACACACACACACACACAGGTACTTACAGTTCTGTAAGTGTAACATCTTTTACAGAAGTCGTAACATTTGAGGTTTTCTTTGAAGACTCATCCTGTACATGTATTGTGTTCGTCCAATTAAATTTTCTCTAGAATGTATAAGCCCCGCCCCATAACTCGCAATAACTCCACTAACACACGGCGTCTAGACATAATTTATTTATTATGTACATCACTGTAGATCAATCAGCAGTGCTGAGATACACACTGTGACACTGTGACTCAATCTCACACACACACACACACACACACACACACACACACACACACACACACACACACACACACACGTATATACGGGCAGACAAACAAGAAAAGTAATTTCTCTTTACAGATCCCGGGTGTGGTGGGGTGTTCACCGTACCTGCTCCATTCACGGTGTATTTTTAACAGTGGCGCAGAGCACTGCACTACTGTCTTCTCCACACACACACACACACACACACACACACACACACACACACACACACCCCTTACTGGTTTAATTATTATTCTTAATTTTATTGTAAAAATTAAAATAATAAATCACATTTTTTTACGTTAACAATGATTTTAATAATTATTATAATATAATAATAAGTAATTATTATAATATAATCCCTTTTTTCATTATTATCAATAATAATAATAAGAAGAAGAAGAAGAAGAAGAACAATAATATTATATCATATTGTATCACAGCGTGGTTGAATTCTCGAATCTGATTGGTCGACAGGTTTAAATTAACACGCTCGTTCTAATACGTTATCGTTTCTATAGCAACAGCTCATTCACAGGGACTCGTACGACGACAAACGTGCCACATAATCCAACACTAATAATTTAAAAACATGTTAAATAAAGTAAAACGTATAATCGGTGACGTGGCGCTGTTTTTTGGGTTTTTTTTTTTTTTAAGGAGACGTTTATGCAACGGTTAGGGAAGGAGTCTCCAGTGTCAGTCACAGTGCTTTTAAAGTTTCCCAGTTCAGGAAAGTCTTCGGAAAGAAAGTCTTTGGCTCAGCTTCTTATTGTGTGAAACACTGTGTTGTCCTTCACTGGGAAGCGTGATGGTGTCTGGAGCAGATCAGATCCACGTCTTTCAGCTCCAACAACATCACATCTCCAGATCAAAGTGCATCAGACGGAGGAAGCGCAGAGAAAACGTTTGTTCACGCAAGTATGCTGACGAACTCCGTCTTACCCTCATCGCCGCTGCTTCAGCATTCAACAGGTGGACGATCTTTTTCAGGCTACGCTTCGCACACAGCCCACACACTTCTCAGCACGTTTCTGATCTGATCTGATCGGTTGAACGTGAGAACATTCAGTCGCACTGTAGGATCTCCCTGCTTTAAAAAAAGGAGCCACTTCCTCGCTTCAGGAGCTGAAGGTTACAGACCGCTGCTCTAATCTCGAACGCCTCCGTTAATGAAATAACGTGATGCATATTGACATCAAAGCAGCTAATATCAGACATAAATCTGTGCTGAAGTGTTTTATTCCTCTTAAACCACAGCAATTTGACAACATTTGCAACGTTTATTCATAAACGAACGTACTTCTTATCCGTTTATAGTTACATTTAATCTTGTGTAACATCCAGGAAACAAAGTCGAATATAATACAATATGCAAGCTATAAACGTTTATTTAATTAATTTCTTCATTCCAGCGTCTCTGCACACTCGCACACTCGCACACTCGCACACTCGCACACTCGCACACTCGCACACTCGCACACTCGCACACTCGCACACTCGCACACTCGCACACCCAAAACAAAAGGAAGCCACAGTGTATAGAGTAAACCCAGGAGTGTAACTGATACTATAAGCTCACAGGTTTGTATAAATAAACTGAACATTAAACAGGACAGCAGTGTGAAGAACATCACGATCTGTCCTGAGGAACACACCGAACGTGCAATATGCATCATCATCATCATCATCATCATCTCCAGAAAATAAGCAGCAACATGTTCAAAACATTACAGAAAGAAAAAAATGCAATTAGATTTCATACAATTTAAAATACTTTTTACTTCCTGGCAGCTATTTCTCCTGGAAACACTGTGGTTTGTGATGAGATCCATATTCTGTCCACCAGCTCGAAACGAACATCATCAGATCACAAGCACCAACATCACGCTGAACACCTTCACTTCATATTCATTAGAACATCGAAACAAAAACAGATTAGTTTCAGTAACAATCTCTCAATTTCAATTCAAATCTCTCTCTCTCTCTCTCTCTCTCTCTCTCTCATTCCATCTTTCGGTCTCTCTATCGGTCTCCATCTTTCCATCTCGCTCTCTCTGTCTCTCCATTTGTCTCTCTTTCTGTCTTTCTCCCTCTCTCTCTCTCCGTCTGGCTGTCTGTCTCCATCTCTCCATCTAACTCCATCTTTCTCTCTGTCTCTGTCTCTCTCTACATCCCTGTCTGTCTCTCCATTTGTCTCGGTCTCTCTCTCTCTCTCTCTCTCTCTCTCTCGCCCCCTCTTTCTCTACATATCTGTCTGTCTCCATCGTCCCATCTCTCTATCTCTCTCTCTCTCTTGCTTTCTCTCGGTCTCTCTCTCTCACTCCCCATCTCTGTCTGTCTCCATCTTTCCATCTCACTCTCCATTTGTCTCGCTCCCTCTCTCTCTCTCTCCATCCCAGTCTGTCTCCATCTTTCCATCTCTCACTCTCTCTCTCTCTATCGCTGTCGGTCTCCATCTTTCTCTCTGTATCTCTATGTCTCTCTCTCTCTCTCTGTGCGCCTTTGTCTCTCCATCTTTCTCTCTCTCTACACATCCCCGTCTGTCTCCATATCTCTCTCTCTCTACACACCCCAGTCTGTCTCCATCTTTCCATCTCACTCTCTCTCTCTCTCTCCATCGCTGTCTGTCTCCATCTCTCTCTCTGTCTCTCTCTCTCTCTGTGCACCTTTGTCTCTCCATCTTTCTCTCTCTCTACACATCCCCGTCTGTCTCCATATCTCTCTCTCTCTCTACACACCCCAGTCTGTCTCCATCTTTCCATCTCTCTCTCTCTCTCTCTCTCTCTCTCCATCGCTGTCTGTCTCCCTCTCTCTCTCTGTCTCTCTATTTGTCTCTCTCTCTGTGCGCCTTTGTCTCTCCATCTTTCTCTCTCTCTCTACACATCCCCGTCTGTCTCCATATCTGTCTCTCTCTCTCTCTCCACACATCCCAGTCTGTCTCCATCTTTCCATATCTCTCTCTCTCTCTCTGTGTGCACCTTTGTCTCTCCATCTTTCTCTCTCTCTCAATATCCATCTGGAGCTCTTCATTTATATAATCTCTCTCTCTCTCTCTCTCTCTCTCTCTCTGTATGTCCGTTTCTCGCTTATTCTGTGTCTCTCTCACTGTGTTCTTGTTAGTTTTGTAAATAAATAAATAAATAAATAAATAAATAAATGAAGTCCCACACTTTCTCAATCAGTCAGCAAAGTCATATTGAACAAGCTCCGCCCACAAAACTAACTCTTCCTGTTTTACAGCCTCTGGAGCAGGAAGTCAAATCAGAAAACCCTCATCACTACCAACACAAATTTTATCACCACCTGCTGCTCTTCCAGCTTCTACTGAACCTCTGTGTGTGTGTGTATGTGTGTGTGTGTGTGTGTGTGTGCGCGCGTGTGTGTTTCTCATCTCTTTATTTCTCATCTTATTAGGAAATTAAATTCATCATGGTGTCAGTGAGAGCTGAACCTAATCCCCTCCTCAGGCACTCGGTCATGCAGCAGGACGTCTGATCCCTTTCAATCTGACTCACACTCAGTAAACGGATTAATAAATGATTTTTTTTTTTTATAAACAAACAAGTAAATAAATAACCCTGTTTAGATCTGCTCCATCCTCCGTCTGTTTCCTCAATCCGTCATTCTCAGGGGAAATCGTTCCTAAATGCCTTGTGATGCGATTTTCTCTTAAATAATTCTGTACAAATGCAAAAAAAAAAAAAAAAAAACTCCTCATAATCAGACTTTCGCTTAGTCATGAATACATAATTAAAAAATATAATAAACTCCAGACACAAAGACTATAGATGGACAATACAGTGGACAAAAGATGGATATGAAACGAGAGTTTAGAATTTCAGCTTTTATTTCCTGGTATTTATGTGTGGACGTGTTAACTGACATACAGTAGAACATACAAACATGTGCTATCAGACCACCCAATTTGCGGGTGAGCAAAAATATTGGAACGTGTGACTGACAGATGTTTCTTGTTACCCAGGTGTGTCCTGTTAGATTGATTGCTTAAACAATAAATAGTTCTGAACATCTACTCTTGGTTTGAGCCTTCAGTTTCTCCTGTGAAGACTGGGATAAGCAAACATGAAGACCAGAGAGCTGTCTATGGGAGAAAAGCGTTGGGTATAGCCAGTACAACAATCTGGAATGTCCTGAAAAAGAAAGAAACCTCTGGTGTACTGAGCAACAGACACCGAACAGATCAGTCAAGGAAAACAACAACAGCTGATGACAAACATTGTGCGAGCTGTGAAGAAAAACTCAAAAACAACAGTCAGTGACATCACCAACAACCTCCACAGGGCAGGGGTGAAGGTAACACAATCCGCCGTTCGAAGAAGACGATTTCGAGAGCAGAGATATAGAGGCCGTACCACAAGATGCAAACAGCTCATCCGCATTAAGACTCAGAAAGCCAGATTGGAATTCGCAAAGAAATACAGAGATGAGCCACAAAAGTTCTGGAACCAAGATGAACCTCTACCAAAGTGACGGAAATGCCAAAGTGTGGAGAAAGAAAGGATCTGCTCCTGATCCAAAACACACAAGCTCATCTGTGTAACATGGTGGAGGTAGTGTCACGGCTTGGGCTTGCATGGCTGCTTCTGGAACATTCTCGCTAATCTTTATTGACGATGGAACTCATGATGGCTGCAGCAGAATGAACTCAGAAGTTTACAGGACCATTTTGTCTTCCAATTTACAGAGAAATGCAACCAAATTAATCAGGAGGAACTTCATCATGCAGAAAGGCAACGATCCAAAACACACTGCCAACTCAACAAAGGACTTCATCGAGGGAAAAGTGGAAGGTTTTAGACTGGCCAAGTCAATCACCAGACCTTAACCCAGCTCAGCAGCACTTCACCTCCTGAACAGGAGACTGAAGCACAAACAAACGAATTGGCCTAGACCTTCCAGTCGTTCCGGAGGGGACTGAAGGACTATAAAATATCAATATAGTAATAAATTATATCTCAAAAGACTTTTTTTGAGATATGACAGGTATTGTGAAATGTTTTACAAACACTTGTTCATATAATGTAACACGACTAGCAGGCGTTCGGGGACCTAAATATCGTCAGACACATCGTGGATCGTGGAAATGTCTTCGTGTTGTGATATAATACTTCGGTCATGTCGCCCAGCACTAATGTAAACAACGTTTATCTCTTTTTTTTGCCCCAAAAAAGTCAGAATTTTCTACCTATAACGTATCGATATCGTGATAGTATCGTGTATCGTCAACGAGACATGAAAACCGGAAATGACGTCATGTATCACGGTATCAGCAGCAGTATCATATCGTCGAGTATCAGTTTAAGAGTCAAAGTAACTATATTGATATTACTGTTGATTCATGCTCTCATTAACACACTCTCAGTGTGTGTGTGTGTGTGTGTGTGTGTGTGTGTGCGTGTGTGTGTGTGAGAGAGAGAGAGTAAAACACTGTACAGAACTCGCTCGGCTAATCAGCTAGCTAACACCACTGACGCTTGTTCAGCTAAATTATCTCAGCAATAGAAATCTAATTCATCTCGTAATCAAATCCTAAAACAGACGCTGAGTATAAACTGTGTGTGTGAGCAGAGAGCCTTTATCTATTAAACAAACGCCGCGAATACGTTCTTGCATTTCTTAGAACCTTAACAGCGCTAGCGTTAGCTTCGCGACAACATTTCCACAACAGGCTGAGGCTGCGTCCCAAATGGCGCGCTGATCCCTTACCAAGGCGCCCTAACTGGCCGCCAAGAATAAGAACACGTCCGCCATGTTTAGTGCACTTCTTGTCCTACTGAGCGCGGTTTGCGATGAAGCCGGGTGGTTTGCTCCATTTTAACAAGTTAGAAAGCTTCCCAGCTAGTCATTGATCGATTTATCCAACTCGGTAGTCATTTTTAAAAGTATCTTTTATACTGTTTTATAAATTAAACGGTTTAAATGTCTGATCTCACGGGGATGTGGAGAGAAGTGTTGACAGGGTTTTAGCTAGAATGGCATACCCGATGGGGTTTAGTTTTCAGTTCATAAGAGTTTAATGGATTATTATTATTATTATTATTATTATTATTATTATTATTATTGGTTTATATGCAGCAATATAGCTATGGTATGTTAGTTATAATGTAATAATAACATAATATTATAACATAATATAATAAAACAGACACAAATACTGTACATTTCACTATATACACTATATATCAACCTTCACATCAAACACAACCCTGAATTTCATGTACCACGTGACAGTTAGCTTTGTTAGCACTGTTTATAACTATTTAATGCCAACCCACTGCGTAAACATCACCATGTTCCTCTTATGACACATTAGTGCTCAGGACACAATCTTTATAATAAAGCTTAATGATGTAAACAGCATCTGGGACACTAACACTTCTCTCTAAACAACACCGGACCTCAGGACATCTCCGTTCAGCCTCCAGCGGAGACATTTTACTCAACAACACTCACACAAAAATACAAAATACCCAAAACAACTCACCAGCGGCTCTTTTTTCTTAAGCATCTTCCGCATAAAACCCACCGTCGGTTCTTGGGCGCCTGTTGATGACGTCAGCGCAGTGAACGTCAGTGTAATGTAGCGATGTTGAGCCTCGCGTTACCTCTCGTATTTCTTACATCCCCTACTTCCGGTCGTGATCTGATTGGATGAATCGGCGGAGGAAGGACTGCTGGGGCGACCAATCAAATCAAACCAAATTAAATACAACAAATAAAAAATATATATATATTTTTTAAAATAAATAACATCAGAATGAAATATTTTACAAATAATTTTTAATATTTACAAATAATAGATTGTTTCTTTCACTGAAGTAGAGAAAACAGAACTGACCAACAACATGGCATGAGTGTGCAATCACAACAAACACACAGGGTTACAACATACTGCAACCTTCAAACATAAAACACAATTATTCAAGTTTAAAATATGAAATGAATTATTAAATATTATTAAATTTATATATTAAATTAATTATCATTTTTAAGGGTAGGGACTTCAAGAATTATAGACTTGTGTATAAAAACAATAAGAAACAATAAATAATTGACAAGAAATTCTGTCTTTTCCTGCTGGCATTTATTTATTTGTTATTTTAAAAGAAAAAAAAAGGTTTGTATAGATATTAGCGTCATTAGTGACTGCTGAGGAGTGCATTATTACATTATATATATATATATATATATATATATATATATATATATATATATATATATATATATATATATATACACACACACACACATATAAAATGTTATATATGTACTTTGTTAAAGAGGGTTTGAAAAGCTGTAAATTAAATATTAAATGTAAAAAAAATATTCAATTATGATTTCCTTTTACATTTACACTCTACACAATAATCATTATTAGTTATTTTATTTTATTTTTATTTTATTACTCCACAGTATATTGACACTTTAGGTACTGACACGAACTCTTTGGTTTATATTTCACTTAACAAAGCAGTTTTTTTTTTTTTAATTATAGAAAAAATCATTTTAAAAAGGGGTGGGAGAGATTAATAGATGGAGATACAGATACGAAGAGATGTCTGAAATATAATGAGAACTGTGTTATTTTATAAGTACAAAAAACATTCAAGATTTACAGCAGATAAAGCAGTTTATTTACTTCATGTCATTTAAGAAGACATGTCTGATAATGTAGCTCTGAGTTTTGAAATATTTTGCAATCGAGCTGAGTTTTTTTTTTTTGAATGAATGTTGAAGAGTGAGGCTCGATGTCGCCCCCTGCAGGACAGATGGGAGAACAGCAGGCTAAACACGTTACCAATGACAACAGGCTTCAAACACACGTCACAACTCAGAGCAGAGCGCGAGCACAGCTACAAGTTTCAGGATTACTGTTTTAAATGTTTCCTTTGTACAGAATGTAAACATTTATAAATAAATAAGATGACTTCTCCGCTCTCCACCCTGAGGAAGAACAGACGAGCTCCTCTACCTCAGAGTCAAGGGTGAGAATTCAGAGTGCAAAAAATATTCACACCCCACTGACACTCACCGAGTGAAACATAACACCTGACCTGACTTTCTGTTTTTAATGTTTTATTTTTAGTGAAAGAGAAAGAAGAGATCAGAAGCAGAGGAGCGACGATGAGCACGAAGCCTCTCTGCTTAGAGACCTCTTCCCCATGAGACAGTCAGGGTCAGAGGTCACAGACAGCCTCAACACTTTCAGGTCAAAGGTCACGCTCAGAAGGAGTCCTAAAGAAGGTAGGAAGAAGAAAATCAGTCTTTATATCTGTATATGAGAGAACTGTGAAGAATCACAAGATGCCCTATGGGTGTGTGTGTGTGTGTGTGTGTGTGTGTGTGTGTGTGTGTGTGTTTATGTTTCTCAGTGTCTCCACCCACTGATTTTGAGCTGATGTCCAGCATGGTGAAGAAACTCGCTCAGTTAGAGAGAAAGATGACGTCACAGGCGCTGGACATCGACAAGAAGGTCACACACACACACACACACACACACACACACACACACACACACACACACACACACACACACACACACACACACACACACACACACACTGTTTAGCTCCCTCCTGGACGTGACCTTAAGCTCTTACCACGACTTACTTTCAAAGAAATCCAAAAGAAAGCTTTTTGTTGTGCTAAATGAAAATAAAATAAATGTAAAAAGAAGAAATAATAATAAATCTGTAATATATATATCTATGTAATTTGAATTAAATAATAAAAGCAAGTTTTTGATTTGTTATGTTGAAACAATAAAAGAAAATATCATTCGACCGATCAAATGCTCACTGTTTATCATGTATCAGATAATCCTAAAGATTTATTCATCTTGTTTATATTTATTTTTATTTATTTTGTATGTGCAAAGTATTCTAATGGGTGAAAAAAAATTGTTTACATTAGAATGTAAAGAAATTAGATAAATATTACAGCAGCAGAGCGGTGTGTAAAGTGCAGCACGATTTACAAAAGCAAAAAATAGCAAAATAAGTAATGTGAGAATTTGTATTTGTTTAGTAACGCACTTAAACTTAATTAGAGACGTAAATGCATTATAACGTTTATTAAATATATGAAATAGTAAACTGTAGTAGATTCTGCTAAACATCTGACATAATGAGCTGTATACAGTTTTACACCCTGCAGAAGAATCACACTGTAAACAAACGAGAAGTTTTAACCGTATTAAACTATTTCCAGATTCATACTTTTGCGTCTGCAGCAGAAATAAAGTCACTTCATCATCAGTTTATTTCTTTTTGTGAACAGACGAGAAGAATCGCAGTTCTGGAAGAGAAACTGAAGCTACTACACAGTAATCACTAATCATCACTAATCATCACTAATCATCACTAATCACTAATCATCACTAATCATCATTAATCACTACTCATCACTACTCATCACTAATCATCACTAATCACTAATCATCACTAATCATCATTAATCATCACTAATCACTAATCATCACTAATCATCACTACTCATCACTAAAAATGTTGATCTTTTTTCATGTTTGTGTGTGTGTGTGTGTGTGTGTGTGTGTGTGTGTGTGTGTGTGTGTGTGTGTGTGTGTGTGTAGAGAAAGCTCAGAGAGAGAAGCAGGATGAAGAGGATGTGAACAGGAAGTGCTACAGGCTGCAGAAGCAGGTCTGGGAGATGGAGGTGAGGAATAACTCAGTGACTCAGTGACTCAGTGACTCAGTAACTCATGGACTCAGAGACTCAGTATCTCAGTGACTCAGTAACTCAGTAACTCATGGACTCAGTGACTCAGTAACTCAGTGACTCGGTAACTCAAGGACTCAGTAACTCAGTGACTCAGTAACTCAGTAACTCAAGGACTCAGTGACTCAGTAACTCATGGACTCAGTGACTCAGTAACTCAGTGACTCAGTAACTCAAGGACTCAGTAACTCAGTGAATCAGTAACTCAGTAACTCACTAACTCAAGGACTCAGTGACTCAGTAACTCAGTAACTCATGGACTCAGAGACTCAGTAACTCAGTGACTCAGTGACTCAGTAACTCATGGACTCAGTGACTCAGTAACTCAGTGACTCAGTAACTCAAGGACTCAGTAACTCAGTGAATCAGTAACTCAGTAACTCACTAACTCAAGGACTCAGTGACTCAGTAACTCAGTAACTCATGGACTCAGAGACTCAGTAACTCAGTGACTCAGTGACTCAGTAACTCAGTGACTCAGTAACTCAGTGACTCAGTAACTCAAGGACTCAGTAACTCAGTGACTCAGTAACTCAGTAACTCAGTAACTCAAGGACTCAGTGACTCAGTAACTCAGTAACTCATGGACTCAGTGACTCAGTAACTCAGTGACTCAGTAACTCAAGGACTCAGTGACTCAGTAACTCAGTAACTCATGGACTCAGTGACTCAGTAACTCAGTGACTCAGTAACTCAAGGACTCAGTAACTCAGTGACTCAGTAACTCAGTGACTCAGTAACTCAGTAACTCAAGGACTCAGTGACTCAGTAACTCAGTAACTCATGGACTCAGTGACTCAGTAACTCAGTGACTCAGTAACTCAAGGACTCAGTAACTCAGTGACTCAGTAACTCAGTGACTCAGTAACTCAGTAACTCAAGGACTCAGTGACTCAGTAACTCATGGACTCAGTAACTCAGTGACTCAGTGACTCAGTGACTCAGTAACTCAAGGACTCAGTAACTCAGTGACTCAGTAACTCAGTAACTCACTAACTCAAGGACTCAGTGACTCAGTAACTCAGTAACTCATGGACTCAGTGACTCAGTAACTCAGTAACTCACTAACTCAAGGAGTCAGTGACTCAGTAACTCAGTAACTCATGGACTCAGTAACTCAGTGACTCAGTGACTCAGTAACTCATGGACTCAGTGACTCAGTAACTCAGTGACACAGTGACTCAGTAACTCAGTGACTCAGTAACTCAAGGACTCAGTAACTCAGTGACTCAGTAACTCAGTAACTCAGTAACTCAAGGACTCAGTGACTCAGTAACTCAGTAACACATGGACTCAGTGACTCAGTAACTCAGTGACTCAGTAACTCATGGACTCAGTGACTCAGTAACTCAGTAACTCAAGGACTCAGTGACTCAGTAACTCAGTAACTCATGGACTCAGTGACTCAGTAACTCAGTGACTCAGTAACTCAGTGACTCAGTAACTCAAGGACTCAGTAACTCAGTGACTCAGTGACTCAGTAACTCAGTAACTCAAGGACTCAGTGACTCAGTAACTCAGTAACTCATGGACTCAGTGACTCAGTAACTCAGTGACTCAGTGAGTCAGTAACTCATGGACTCAGTGACTCAGTAACTCAGTGACTCAGTAACTCAAGGACTCAGTAACTCAGTGACTCAGTAACTCAGTGACTCAGTAACTCAGTAACTCAAGGACTCAGTAACTCAGTGACTCAGTGATTCATGGACTCAGTGACTCAGTAACTCAAGGACTCAGTAACTCAGTGACTCAGTAACTCAGTAACTCAAGGACTCAGTGACTCAGTAACTCAGTAACTCATGGACTCAGTGACTCAGTGACTCATGGACTCAGTGACTCAGTAATTCAAGGACTCAGTAACTCAGTAACTCAGTAACTCAGTAACTCAAGGACTCAGTGACTCAGTAACTCAGTAACTCATGGACTCAGTGACTCAGTAACTCAAGGACTCAGTGACTCAGTGACTGAGTAACTCAGTGACTCGGTAACTCGGTAACTCAGTGACTTGGAGTTGTTCAACTTCGCTGAGAGTGAAATAAAAGTCAGAGAGAGTTTCTGTGTTTAGAAGTTTCTGAATGATTACGGGATGATCTGGGTGGGAGACGGCGAGGACGAGGACGAGGACGATGAAGATGAAACCAAACAAACGTCACAACAACCAGGTATCAGAATATTTAAACCTGTTTACACCACAGCACAAGTCAGAAGGTGTTGATTAATGTTCTATAACAGCAGCTCGGACAGTAGCGCAGGTTTATATTAACGCGCTCGTTCTAATACTAACAGCTATACGCCCTAAACTCTGATAAATCCCACACGTTCTAAACTATTCTGCCCGTGCACGGTCACCCTCGTTTACCCCCAGATCACCATATATGGTAAACAACTTCGCTTTAATACGCTTAGTAGCCTGCTCGAGCCTGTTGTAGGACGTAGAACATCCTCACGCACATGAACACGTGAGAAATCACATTCTCTGCATAAAAACGTGTGTACACAAGGTCTGCGAAAAAGCTATGCGTCCACAAAGCTTCCACCGGTTTACAACAAAACGGTGCGTATGCATGAATTAACACAGTCACTTTTTTATGTCTTTCAAAATTATATTATTTATTATTTATTGATATTATAGTGTTTATTATATGATTATATTATTTACTATGTATTTATTTATTATTATAGTGAATTTGTAATCCATTTTTTTTTTAGTTTTTAAACAAAAAACTTTACATTTTACTTCTACTTTGTCATTTTTTAAATGTAATATTTTGATTTGTTTATTTATTCTTTTCCATTTATTTATACATACGTGTTATTTACTAAATGTTTACATTATCATATTTGTCTATTATTCTATTACAATATTTTGTTGTTATATATTCTATTTATTTATCTATATTAATATTTTGTTATTATTTGTATATTTTTATCTTTTAAGATGGTTATTAATTGTAATGTAATGTTTTAAGTGAATTTATAAATATACACACGTTCATATTATGTTATAATGCATTCATAAGGTGTTATACATGTTGTTATAATTGGTTATGAAAATGAATGACACTTAAATATTAATGACACATTATGAATAAACATGATGCACTCTAAACACATCACACATTATATCAGTGCATTATGAGCAGGTATAATGTGTTATAAGTGCTACTTATACAGTCTTCTTCTACATTATAAACAATGCTATAAACTGTAACATATTTATTTATTTAAACGAATATCATTAACAGTGTGTGTAATGCCTTATACATGTGTTATAAGTTATAGTTATAAGTCATTATACATACAGCCTTGGTGAATTTAGGACGGAGCCTTCCTCCGATCTCAGGAGCTTCTTTGGTCAGGAGCTTCTCCGTGAACTTTGACCTGGTGCTGCAGAACATTCGGGATCTGAACGTTCTCGCAGGAGAAGGAGGAACTCGCATCACCTTCGTTCCCGGAGGAGCAAAACTGACGCAGCAGCCTGCTGTAGATCTGCAGCTGTACACAAACGGCTTGGTGATGTTCCACGGCCCCTTCAGACCCTACACAGAACCCCAAACACAGGTTACACACACACACACACACACACACACACACACACACACACACACCAATTTTTATTTCAAAATTTTTAAAACATTTGTATTAATATTATCATTTATCATATTTATTAAATATGATTTTAATGTATTGTTTATTATTATTATTATTATTATTATTATTATTATTATAAGACAAGTAAATTATTGATTACATTTATGACATTTTTAAAGAAATTAAAATTGTGATTTAAATTCTATTATTTGGGTGAGCAATATTTTATTTTATATGCTTTATTGGATTTTTAAAAAATTGTTTTGTATTATTTGTATTCCATTTTTATATTCGTACGCATGTGCTATAATTGTTTACATTTAGCACACATTTAAATTTTATTTTATTTTATTTTTGTCTTACTTACTTTTTATTTAATATTTTTTAAATAAATAAATTTTAAATGAAGTCGATTTTAGAGTCGATTCTTTTAAATGAATGTCTTATGTCTAAGTTTTTTTCTGTTCTTTATTTTCTTATTTTGTTTTTAAAAATAATAATTTTCTGACTGTAATTCAGACGTTTATCTCCTCGTCACTGATCGTCTGTCGCTTCTTCTCCTCTCGTTCTCCTCGTCTCAGAGATTCCTTCAGGACTTGATGGATGGATTTTTTCCCTCTGAGCTGAAGGACAGGTTTCCTCATGGTGTGCTCTTTCAGGTGTGTGTGTGTGTGTGTGTGTGTGTGTGTGTGTGAGAGAGAGAGAGAGAGAGAGAGAGAGAGAGAGACAGACTATGTGCCAGTTTCATTATCATCATTAACTCAGGTGTACAGTGTGTGTGGTGTAACAGTGTATTTGTGTGTAAATGTGTGGGCAGGTGGATGACAGGCGGGAGGAGGAGTTCAGGGCGGAGTTTCCGGGGAAAGGTCACACAGTTGGAGGGTCAGAACAGGAAGTGATGCATTACAAAGAGGAAGCAGGTGAAACACACAGCCGCATACCAGGTCTGAATAAATACACAGATTAAAAAGATTTCATTAAAACCATGGGTTTCATTTTATTTAAAATAAATTTAGATACAAATTCTATTCATGTGTTTGTCTAATATTTATTGATCATTTTTATAGGTTTTATATTATTCTTAATATTTGTAGTTCATTCTATTTTTTTTCCGACATAGATTCTGTACAAAAGTCTTTCACTAAGATATTTATCTATAAGAAGTTTTAGATCTTAGATTATTTATTTATATTACAACATTTATTATATTATTTACTATATATATATATATATATATATATATATATATATATATATGTATATGTATCAAGGTATTTATTTTTAATAAATTATTTTTTATTTTCTGTTTATTAGTTAGATTACGATCCACTTTAATGACTCAAATTATTTTATTTAATATTTATTTTGTACCTAAATGTTATTTATACTGTATATATTTTTAATGAATTCTTAAATAATTTTAAAACATTTTTATTGATGCTCTTCCTGTGTGTTAGGTGTACATTAAAATTTTATGATGTTTTTTATTTTAGCAGATCTTTCTTTCTTTCTTTGTGAGCAGTGTGTGTGTGTGTGTGTGTGTGTGTGTGTGTGTGTTCAGACAGGAAGTTATCGATGCAGCAGTTCCTGAATAAACTCCCGGAGTGTGTGGTGAAAGGAGGAAACGTGATCAACATTCGCTCGTCACTCAAACACCATCTGCAGGTCACAGCAGCGATACACACACGTACTGCGAAAGATTTTAATTCATTTATTTTATTAAAAATACAATATAATTAAAACCCTGAGGAGCCAGGTGCATGCTGGGATTGATTACCCAGCATCACATTTCATATTTCTCACAACATTTTCATTTATCTGCGAAAACGTGCGAGTCCATGATGTAAATTCACCCTTATTCGTTCGTGTGTTTAAAACTGATTCGGGGGCGGAGCTATGTATGAGAGCTCAGTTTGTGATGTCACTAAATACCTGAACCAATCACGGTCCAGTATGCAAATTATTATTGGGCGACACTGAAAAGTTTTAAACATGCAGCTTATAATCTATTTCTGTGTCTTATAAGAAAATAGAATTGATCATAATACACAACCATTTATACTGTCTGTATATTACATGATGTACGTTATTTGTTTATCATCTATCTGTGTGTGTGTGTGTGTATGTGTGTGTGTGTGTGTAGGGTTGTGACGGTGCCGAGAGTTGTGTATTGAACGTAATAGAAACACCTGCGTTACAGACCCTGAGAGAAAGGTAACCTCTCATCATTTACGACTCTATCACTATTACACATTTATAATATATTACCTTAAAGACTGCAGGAGAGAACGGTTCAAAATTCTATTTCTCACTCAGAGTTACTGTTACTACACTTATTTTCCTATAACAGCACGTCCCTAAGTGTTTTTATCCTTTTTACACTACCGCAATTTACCAACTATTACATTTTTTTTATTTATTAAAAAACACGTTATACTTTTTATCCGTTTATAGTTACATTTAATGTCCCATGAAACAAGTTAGTTCGTGTAGTCACTTACGTTATAGCAGCTATAAACAGTCGTTCCCTCACCAGCCTCTCTTTATTCTCTCTCGTAGTTAATAAGACAAAAAAAAAACAAAACGCAGCTTGTTACATCATGTTACTGAGAAACCGCAAAGAAACGTAAACGTTGTTAAATGTTAAATAAATTACAGAAAACTTTACCAAATCAGGAGCATCCCTGTGAATGAGCTGTTACTATAGAAACGATAACATATCAGAACGAGCGCATTAATATCAGCGATGGATGTGCAGCTGCGCTACTGTCCGAGCTGCTGTTATACAGGAACTTAATCAAGACCTTCTGACCAATCACAATCCAGAATTCAGCACCACTGTGGAATGTTGTGCTATATTGTAGAACTGTGTGTGTGTGTGTGTGGGTGTGTTTTTAGACCGGAGTGTGACGAAGTGTCCGAGATCTCCAGCCTGCGAGTGAAATCCGAGGACGGAGAGAAGACGTTTATGTTGAAAATGTTCTTCTCCGAGACTATCGGACATTTACGCCGATACCTGGAGGCTCACAGGTGAAACCATCTCGCTGAGCCCGAGTGTGTGTGTGTGTGTGTGTGTGTGTGTGTGTGTGTGTGTTTACATAAAGTCTTTCATCAGTGTGTAAGTTGTTCTTGTCTATCTCATCACCACAGAGGCAGTGGTGGACCTCCCTATGACATCATCAGCGCGTTCCTGCATCAGCGTTACCATAGCGACGACGACCAAACACTTCTGCAGTGCGGTCTGACCCCCAATGCTGCCTTGTTGTTGAGGCCCCGCCCACCAGTGACATCATAGAAATGCGATATGCAAAAAAAGAGATGAATCAAACATTCCTGCCTTCCCAGCCAATCAGCAGCGAGCACAGATACAAAACAGAAATGTCACATTTCTAAACCTACTCTGAGTCCTATTTTATATTTTCACCTCACAAAGTTTATTAAAATATCGTCCCCTCGGTTATTAGTTTGCAATAAATCATTTTGATGCGCTGCCGAGTTCTGGATTGTGATTGGTCAGGAGGATTAATTAATGTTGATTAATTCTCTATAACAGCAGCTCTGACAGCAGAGCAGGTTTACATCAATGCGCTCGTTCTAATACGTTATCGTTTCTATAGTAACGGCTCGTTCACAGGGACGTGCACAGCGGACGCTCCGCTGATTAAAAGCTTTTGAAATACGTTTATTAAGTATTTAAAGTTTTCTGTAAGTTATTTGACAGTCATGGAAGGAGTCTCCGGCGTCAGCCGACATCTTCAGGACAGAGGAGCTCTTTGTGGTTTGACAAGTGAGGACAGGACATTAAATGCAACTATAAAGAGATAAAAAGTATGACGTGTCGTACATCAATAAATAAAACCGTAGTAATTGTTGGCAAATTGCTGAGGCAGAAGAGGAATAAAACACTGTTCTAGAAAATAATCAACCTCAGGACAGTAACTTCATCACAACACCCTGACGCTCAGTATTTTAGTGCAACACACACACACACACACACACACACACACACACAGACACAGAGTACTCATTGCTTACTTTTGTTCCATACCAAATCTTACCTACTATTTCTTGGAAAGCTTAGATTTGCTGAATGATGTCACTTCCTCTGACCTCATGAACCAATCGAATGCCTGTCGTGCAAAGCATCCTGAGCCGAGTGTGTGTGAGAGTGTGCGTGTGTGAGAGTGTGTGTGAGAGTGCGTGTGAGAGTGCGCGTGTTTGAGAGTGTGTGTGAGAGTGCACGTGTTTGAGAGTGCGTGTGTTTGACAGTGGAAGCTCAGTGGTTAAGCTGTTGGGCTACTGATCGGAAGGTCGTGAGTTCAAATCCCAGCACCACCAAGCTGCCACTGTTGGGCCCTTGAGCAAGGCCCTTAACCCTCAACTGCTCAGATGTATAAATGAAATAAATGTAAGTCGCTCTGGATAAGGGTGTCTGCCAAATGCCGTAAATGTAAATGTTTGAGAGTGTGTGTGTTTCAGAGCATGAGCGTGTTTGAGATTTAAAGTGTGTCTGTTTGAGAGCATGAGTGAGTGTGTGAGAGGGTGTGTGTGTGTTTGAGAGCATGAGTGTGTGTATGAGGGCGTGTGCGTGTTTGAGTTTGAGAGCGCGTGTGTGTGTTTGAGTTTGAGAGCGTGTGTGTGTGTGTTTGTTTGAGTTTGAGAGAGCGTGTGTGTGTGTGTGTAGGTGCTGCTGCTTTTCTCGGTTTCTGTAAATCAGCCACACAGTTCCATTAACATCTGAGAGAAAAACCTTTATTTCTAAAACGTCACGGACAAACACACTTTTATTTTAGTGTTAAGGCCGAGGCTCACTGGCCGGCTGAAATAGAAGCTTACAGTACTGAACTCAAAACTTTCTCCAGAGCACAGGAGGCACGATAACTGCGTCCATCAAACAGCAGGAGAGTCTTAAATAAACGTGTCTCAGGAATAACGATGAACAAAATCCGGAAGACTTTTAGATTAATTACGCCTCAGAAACACCAGGATTAAAGTCCAGATCAGAAAATACAAAATCATTTCTCCTGTCTGAAATATTAAACTAAAGCCCTTTGTCTTTATCCCACTGTGAACAAAGAAAGAAAAGGCAGAAATTCAAACTGTGATGTTGATCACACCACGCGTTCATGCTGCGAAACGTGTCGCCATCACTGGGAGAAAAAAAAAAAATCATAATAAACACAACATTTAAAGACATTTTCATGACACACGATACACACCGTGTTTTTTTTTGTTTTGTCTTCGAGTTGTTTACACTAACTATGCGACTACACGAAAAGGAAAACCTTCAACCCAAATATAAACGTCGTTCCAAACGTCGTGCTTCGAGGCGAATGCGCGCTAATTTAATTTAAACACACACTGCTAGCATGCTAAACTGGAGGCTACGGTAACGCGTCTCAGTCGATCGTAGATGAACGTCGGAGATGGAGTGAAACGCTGCGAAGGTCCAACCGTGTTCATTCGCTAACGTCCAATCAGCTGCTTGTTGCTAAGCGGTTTTTAAATTAGTGGTTGTTTACAGGTTTTCACACAGCCGTCGCAATTCGTCCCGACCTTTATGATCGCGCGACGATATCTTATAAATACTGAGAAATAAACAAGGATGATGATGGGATGAAGTTGATTAAAAGATGGGATTTTTTTTGTCTTTTATTTTAAAAATGTATTTAAATTTGCTTCCTGGTACTTATTTGACTAATTTGGTAAACATTTTGTAAATATTAAAAAAAAAAAAAAATCATCACTGGACTGAAAACCATTAACACCATTTTATTTCTTCTTTTCCCTTTTCCAAAAGTTTTCCTAGTGCACACGTTAACTTCCGACTTCTCACGCAAACTTAAATCTAGCAAAACCTAAACATTATGACGTGTATCGTATACAGTGAACGTCTTTAAATCGACCGACCTAGTGACGAGGGATTCTTTTAAAATGATTCTTTAAAGCAAATCTAAACGACTCTTTTGAACGATCCAGTTGAGCGAATCGGTTCATAAGCGTGTCCGAATCAAAACACCACATATTGAACTTAAAAACAAATCTTTCTCTTTATTTTTTTTTTTATTTTTAAAGGTTGTGAACTCGGGTTCTTGTAGAGTTTTGTAGCTTTGATGTTTCAGGATTAGCTTGTGAGTGGTGAATCGAATAAATGAATCGACTCACTAAAGTTGAAAAGAATCAAATCAGTGAAGTGAATCACTCGGGTGAACCCCCCCCCCATCACTGTCTCTGTAAAGTGTTCTGTAAAGGTGATGGAATGTTCTAAGGAAAAGCAACGACTTTCCTGCTGGCGTGCGTCATAAACGAGTTTTTAATCAAAGGTTCTCCACCTGTAATTACAGACGCAGGTG